>NJDD01002745.1:77294-100742 GCA_002245505.1 Calephelis nemesis
TATTGTCATTGTGTGTGTGCATCTTAACATGGAAAAGGAAAGAAGGAGTTTTTACCCCTTAGAGTAATTTGCACATGTCGGAATAGGGTAGATTTTTAAGATAAGGGTAAGATAAGCTTAATTCCAAAGTTTAATGTAAATCGATGCAGGTTTAAAGAATTCGGAGTTAGTTTCCTTTTTTACTTTGGTAGCCTGGACTAAAGTGCCAACCTAATACGTTGTTTTAACTACGAGTACCTACATAATATGCATGTCCATTATGTACAGAATTCATGGTTTCATTTTTCGTTACGCTGTTATTTACACGGTGTATACATGCTTTTGGAATCGATGCATAACTAAACATTTTTTTGTCTCTTTTTAACAAATGTTATACGGATACCTGTTACGTATGCCGAAAGAGATATCGACATTTTTGTCTATGCTCATTTTCGCGTCAATTTAAGGTGACTTTATGGCCGTCCTCATGCGTGCCAAATACGCCACATTTTGTTTTAAATTTTTTAGTGATTTAAGCTCATAAAATTGACGATATTTTATTTAACGTTCCCAGAAAAGATGTTTGAACAAGATTGAATGTAATCTGATCACATTTTCTGTAAAAATAATGAATCATGTAATAAATATAAAAAGGTAACCTATATAAAAATTTTGCATTTGTGCTAATTGTGGTCAATGATAAAAAATATGGTGAAAAGTATATAAATATTCTTTCTTTCGTTTTATTACATTTCCCTATTTATAAGAAAACTGAGTATCACTAAGTATGTAAGTTGGTAGTAGCAATTTCAATACTTATCTATTTACCTAAACTATCGATCATTACTAATAGATCATGTATCGATATAGATAAACTACTTTTTCTGAACAGCCCTGGTAATGTCAGAATCACAAATAACGACCTCTTATTGGGCAGAACGGCTGCCATATTTTGTTTTAATGGTAGTTTTTTTCGTAGGTATTTCATGTCCGTATAATATTTAGAGGTTAATGTATTATATTCGTATTTGCTAGTAACTACATGTTACAAGTTTACTCGCTAACCGTGAGAGTTACGTTAAATGATTTTAACTTTTCCATTGCACGCGATCTACAGGTATGTAAATAGAAATGTATATAGTATAACTAGCTGCCCGTTCCGGCTTTGCTCGGATGGTAATTTTTTACCATAAATTGAGATGTAATCTATCCTATCTCTCAAGTTGGATCGAACTGCACATGGTGTGCGATTTTTATTATAATCGGTTAAGTGGTTTAGGAGTCCATTGAGGACAAACATTGTGGCACGAGATTTATATATATTAAGATATAAAAAAAACACTATAGCCTATTTTTTAGAGATATAGACCTTCTTTTGTGTCGACATCTAAATAGTGATCTAGTGAGTAATAACATAAAAATATACCTCAATTTCTATGTTAAAAATAGTAGGATATGTAGAAACTTTATTTTTGATATTAGTATGTAACATTATCTGAGAAGTTAATTGATATTCTAAGTCAAACCCCAGTTTTAAATTAAACATTCATTTCAACATAAGAAGTAATGATATTATTTGTTACAAGTATTATGGTTTCAGCGAATTGGGTTTTAAAATGCTTATTTTGTCAGGTTCATTCTGTTTTAACATTCATTAAATAATATTATTTACTTTAATATTTTAGGTATTTGGGGGTGGAACTAAACCTTTACTTGATGCAAACGTCCAAAAAATAGTAGATGCCGGATTTTCTGAAGAGCAAGCTGAAAATGCGCTTAAGTATACGAAAAATAATGTTGAGAGGGCATTGAGGATATTACAGAAGCGCGACAATTCTGAAAATAGGAATAAAGAGAAGCAAAAAGAACAAGAACAGCCCAAACGAAAAGGTCGTAATAAGGATGTTAATGATGAAGATGGTATTCCCGTTAAACCATCTGGAAAAGTATCTCTTTTCGACTTTTTAGAAGATAAGTTGCCTAATGTACCAGATAAAGAGAAAAATAATCGCCGCGAATACAATTCAAGTGTAGAAGATCGAGGAGAGAGAAGCTATGGCAACCGCGACAAAAATAGTGCCAAAAATAATTCACGTTCTCATGGATCTCGATATGATGGCCCCAGACATAAAACAGACAATCGCGGACATTACTCAAACGATAACCATCACAATTCACACAGAGATGATAGAAAATATCAGACTCAAAATGAGAAACCACCTAGGTTCCAGAGGAAGCTAGAAGAAAAGAACAAACAACAGCAACAGCAAATTAATAATATGAATGTAAATTTAAATTTGCCTTACAATAACTCCTATCACAATCCACCTATAAATCAATATCCGGATATAAATGTAAGAAATGATGTAAGTATGGACAATAAGATACATCAATCACAAAACTATCGAAATCATGTTAACCCCATGGATAACTTGGTGGATGCTACTGCAAATCTAAATTTGCTCCCAAACCAAGCCCGGCCTAACGAAGAAGTTTCACCTGCCCGAAATTATCACTCTCATCACGAACAAATGTATCCACCAAAACAGGCTTATATTTCAAATCAGAATGTGCAAGAAATACCACCATTTAGACGCAACACTGAAGTGCCAAAGTATCAGGATCAGCAATACCAACGTAGACATCAACAACAATCTAATGGATACATGGAGCCTCAACAAAATCCTATGTATCCTAATATGAATTATATGGGAGGTGGCCAAGCCGGTTACAACAATCGACAATACAGTTATGGCGGTAGGCCCCAACCACAAGAATACAATACATTGCGTACCGGCGGTCCCTTTTTACCTGGATCTCTTTTAGGGTTCCAAAATGCTGCTGTCAATGAGCAGGCTCGGGCAATGCTGGGCGTTGCTGAAATCAACTGGAAAATTGGTGACCGATGTTTGGCTCTGTATTGGGAAGACAACAATGTAAGAAGCTGTTTTTATTTTGAACTTATGATTTTATCTAATTTGGCAAATAAGACATTCTCCGTTATACTTCTCTGGATAGTTCCTACTAAGTCACGATTTCTTGAACTGTTTCCTGAGGATAGCAATATCTGAATTGCCTGTTTCATGGCACATTTCAATAAAGCAGTAGGTCACCTAGTGTAAGGTGCCTATGTGCCTCGGATATTACGATCACGAGAAGTAACTGAAAACTGGTTTTACAAACTTAAACACAGTCGTAGTATTGAAATCTGCCCTAGTTTATTTATGATATTGTTGTTATTAGCCTAAAGGGATAAGGTGGTATAATGTATAATAAAACTAGCTGTTGCCCGCGGCGGTGTCCGCGTGTTTAATGGTCCCACAGAAAAACATTTTTCGAGATAAAAACTATTCTATATGTTAATCCAAGCTACCCTCTATGTGTATGCCAAATTTCATGAAAATCGGTTAGGTAGTTTTTGCGTGAAGCACTAATAAGCAAACATACAAACTCTCGCATTTATAATATTAGTAGGATTCTAAAGATTGTAAGAAAAATAACATGTCAACTTCATAGATTTTCCTGATGCTGCGCTCGGGCCAAATCGGAATATTACACTCTCATTTTTTGAGGCAGGAAAAGGAGAATAGGTAAGGTGGTAGATGAGAAAGAGTTGCAACGCGGTTCAGTACCAAGCCACAGACAACAGTATTAACAAAAATGACGAATTTTCAAGCAAACATTAATCTCCTCTATCAAGCATTCTACGCCTTCTATACTTTTTATTCGCTATAAAAAGTAGCCTATGTTCTTTCGTTCCTCATTAAGTGTCAAAATACAAAGTTTCACTGTTATATCTTCAGAAATGACGATTTTCCATACGAACATTCATCACCTGTTTTTACCCCAATTTTCTCCCCCAATTTTCGCTATAAAAAGTAGCTTATGTTCTTTCATTCCTAATAAAGTGTCTAAATACAAAGTTTCACTGTTATATCCTTAAAAAATGTCGATTTTCCAAACGAACATTCATCACTTCTTTTTTCCGATTCTCCCTCGCTTTTTCATGATAAAAAGTAGCCTATGTTCTTTCGTTTATCATGAAGTGTCCAAATACAAAGTTTCACTGTAACTGCTTTAAAAATGACGAATTCACATGTGCACAGTCATCCCTTCTTTTTACCCATTCTCCCCCATTTTTTGCGATAAAAAGTAGCCGATGTTCTTTCGTTTATCATAAAGTGTCTAAATACAAAGTTTTACTGTTACAGCTTTAAAAATGACGAATTTACATATGAGCAGTCATCACCTCTTTTTACCCATTGTCCTCCAGTTTTTGCGATAAAAAGTAGCCTATGTTTTTTTGTTTATCATTAAGTGTCTAAATACAAAGTTTCACTGTTTCAGCTTTAAAAATGACGAATTTCCATATAAACATTCATCCCCTCTTTTTACCCATTTTGCCCTATTTTTTTGCAATAAAAAGTAGCCTATGTTGTTTCTCAGGGTTTATTCTGTCTCTGTACCAAATTTCATCAAAATCGGTTCACTGGTTTAGGCGTGAAAGCGTAACAGACAGACAGACAGAGTTATTTTTGCATTTATAATATTAGTAGGGATAGTGTGTGACTGTGTAAACATTGTTCTGACTGGACGTGTTACTGTAAAAACTAGTTCCGTTGGTCCGTTATTTAGTCTATTAAAAAAAATCCCTCAAGTACCAATACAATATATACTTATTAACTTATTGATCATGTATAAAGGTCCTTATTCTTCTCCAATTATGTATTATCATTTTGGTAATATAAGTTTACATAAATACCAGCTCTTCTAGTCAATTTTATACAGCCTGTTCCAAGCTTTGTTTTTTGTATTTATTTTAAAATATTTTAATGTTATCCTACAATTAGGGTCAGAAAGGATATATATATTCGTATTATGGCTTTCGATCGTTTTTCACGACTTACTTTGCCCATGTCAAGTTAGTTATTGTCAATTTTTATACAGTCATTAGTCACTATGTACAAAGTCATGTCAGGTCAGGGTCGTTGAGTAAAGCGGTGGCTTCGTTACAAAAGCTCATCTAGTAAGATTTGACAGCAGCGAGGAAATAGACGATACACTAATGATTCTTCATGATGGTTTCATTTGTGCACTTTCATTAAACAAAATTAATCTAATTTCCACCTAAATTAACCAATTTCACTCGATATAAACATGAAATTCAATAATAATAAAAAAAATACGACCTTATTCATTGACGATGGCGCCAAAACTCCGTTATGTAATTATAAATTGTTGTATGAACACCAGACTCTCTATAGACCCAAATGAGTTGAGTGTCAGCGAACCGTAGTACAACATTATTTGTTGATGTGCTTTAAAGTTAAAATAAAATAAAAATGTTATTACTTTCCCTTTCAGTTTTACGAAGCTGAAATAACTGGTATATCGGCGAACACGGTGGTAGTGAAATTTTGTGCATATGGTAATCATGAAGAAGTTCTCAAGTCTAATTGCTTGCCTTATCACAATCAAGGTAAGTTTTTATTTATTTATATTATCTTTAATAAGATCCGAAATTCAATATAGTTCTAGTAGATTTACTGTAAGGTAGTTTTGTGACAATTAGACTCAAAACTTATTGAAATATTTAGAAAATAGGGCTAATATACAAGTGATATTGATCGATACTCTCTGCCTACCCTGTAAGGGACTTGGGTTGGCTAACTACAAAGCCGAAAGCTATATTACTACTTTAGGTTAGACGACAAAATGTCATTTCCAAATATTGAGACTCACTATCTAACGTATCACCAACATCAACATCTGAGGATAGCTATACCAAGATTATAATCATCCCGTACATTTACTTATCGTTTAACTTAACATTTCACCAACTCTATTTTCCATGTACCTATTCACGGATTACTGTTCTGTAGAATAACGATTTATTTAATCTGTGGCATGTTAAAATAGAGCGAATACGTTCGTAATTTGTAAGGAGTAAAAAGCAAATGCATATATTTTACTTTAGCAGGATTATCACACTTCAGTTCTTGCTGTCAGAATCAGTTGTCAATAGTGATAAGTATTCATGAATCAGTTCTGTAGATACTTTTGTTTTGTTTAACTTTCGTGTTTAAAACTGTGTCGGAATGAAATTACACTGTATTTAATTATCTTTACACGCTAAATACACGCTAGCCTTAAATTTACCAACCTAATATAAATATATAAAATATAATACTGGCTGTGCCCGCGACTTTGACCCCGCTCAATTTAACAAGTAGAATCTAAAATATAAGTATCTTAAGTTTCTCCTTGTTCTGCCAGTGAAAGTCCTGTCAATATCAGTCCAGCCAGACAGTCAAAAATGACGTTTTGGTATATATGTACCGTATACATGCATGTAGTAAAAAGCGGTTATTTTTAATATTACAAACAAACACTCCAATTTTATTTATTTGTATAGAGAAATATTACTATTTTTCAAATAGACTGTGTTGAAAATCGATTCTTCCACCTTTTTTAAAAGTGAAATGCCAGCGAAAAAGCACATGTGTCAGACAACGTAGAGGTGATCGGGATAGTTGTGACAAGTGTGGCGTACCCGATACTCAGAATTACCAAACGGTATTCGCTGAAGGTCATACAAGTACACGCCCCGACTTCGGCGCACTCTGACGACTAGGTGGAGGCGATGTATGAGGATATCTCGATACTTCCAAAACGCACTACACGGTGGTGATAGGCAACTTCAACGTAAAGCTAGGTATGAGAAAGAGCGATAAGCTGAAAGTAGGGCAATTTGGTGTTGGCAGGCGTAATCCGAGGAGCCAACGGTTGGCTGAATTTCTGGAGAAGGAAGGACTCTTTATGATGAATTCCTTCTACAGAAACAAGCCACATCGTAAATGGACCTGGATTAGCTCAGATGGGTCGACAAGAAACGAGATAGACTTCATTTTGTCTACCAGACGCCACATATTCACGCTATGATCAATAGGCTAAATACCGGCAATGATCATCGGATGGTAAGAGGCACATTGAATATAAACACAAGGCTTGGACCGTCGCGGCTGATGAGGTCTATGCTCCGTCCAACCCCCTGTCCTATACCAAAATCCCGAAAACTTTCAGTTGAAATTCAAATTCGCTTAGAATGCCTGGCAGAATGCGAATCAACGGACGATTTAAACAATGAATTTGTGCTAGCTGTCTAAGAGACCGGATCGAAATTCTTTAAGACCCGAATCAAGAAAAGAACTGGAAAGCTCTCAGACCTTACTCTCAAACTCATGGGCGAACTTGAGTTGACATGCAAAGTACAGGAAGCTAAACTGACAAGTCTCCAAGGCGTTGCGGACAGACTTGCGCATCTTTAATACGTCTCGTATTAAAAGGCTATCGAGCGCAATAAGGGGTCCAAGGTGGTCGCCGGGAATTTGTCTGTTGCCCAGACCCAATTGATAAAACTGAAGACCGAAAACGGCACCGTAATTTCATCTAAGGCTGAGATTTTGAGAGAGGTCGAGAAGTTCTAAGGACAGGTGTACAATTCAACACGACCCGTTGTCAGTTTGGCTATAGACCCTAGAGCCAAACTCACCCGACATTACACCGAAGACATCCCGGACATCAGCCTGTACGAGATTCGGATGGCCCTGAAACAACTGAAGAACAATGAGGCGCCGGGGGACGATGGAATTACTGCTGAGCTACTGAGAGCGAATGGAATGCCAGTACTTAAGGTCCTCCAGAAGCTTTTTAATTCCGTCACCCTCAAAGGTAGCGTTCCAGAAGCGTGGTTCAGAAGTGTTGTGGTTCTTTTTTTCAAAAAAGGTGACAAAACCTTATTGAAAAATTATAGACCCATCTCACTTCTGAGCCACGTTTACAATTTGTTTTCAAGGGTCATCACGAACCAGATGTCACGCAGGTTAGACGATCCGTAATTCGGTGATCCGCAAGAGAGTGAGAGTAACCGACATAGTTCAGAGAGTTAGCAAGCTGAAGTGGCAATGGGCAGGCCACATTGCTCGCAGAACCGATAACCGTTGGGGACGACCTCCCACCCGGCGGACTGACGATCTAGTCAAAGTCGCGGGGAGCCGCTGAATGTAAGCGGCTGGTGACCGACTTGTGGCGCTCTCTGGGGGAGGCCTATGTCCAGCAGTGGACGTCCTCCACTAGTTTTAATTTCAATCTAGTGAGCCGTGAATTTGACTGTTTTAAATTCATAAGCCATTGTAAGGGCTTGTGGTTTGTAATCACAGAGGCATTGCTGAACTTTAAGGAATGAGTACGCTCTTTTCTTGAAGGTTCCTAAGTTTGGGAAATACGTTTGGGAATAAGGCCCTCGGTAACTGATTCCTCTAAGGTGTTATGCGGGATAAGAAATGTCTTCGGAATCGCACAGTTGTAGATCGCCACGTATCAAGATTGACCTAACACTCGCGCTTCTTACGGCTTGCACTTCATTGTTCACTTGTTTCGAAATTAGTTTCTTCTCTTTGTGTCGTAGCTAAAGTAGTTCTTTTCTGCATTTAGACGCAATGTATCTAGCTCGTCTACGATAAGTTCCAAGTGTCATTTTGACTCTTGTCATGTGCTTCCTTTTCAGTACATTATTTACTTAAATTTTTATTTAATTATAAAGTACTCTAAGAATTTAATGTAATTTAACATTCGAAACAAATCATGATGCCATATATCAGAAATAGTTTGTCAAAAATTTTGATTAATGTCACTGAATACGAAACTATTTTTGATCTATAAAGTTAAATGCTAACAATGTTAATAATTATAGTCAAATTTGTCAAAGGCCTTATTTGATCCTTTTTGATTCCTTATTTGATATTTTAAAAGGCCTTTATTTTATCAGGGTTGAGTTTTTACTCCATCATGTGTTATAGTATGACCTAGATACGTGGTATCAGAATTCTGAAATTCAGACATGTCTATCTGGATTTTGAAATTTGATTTGGGAAGTCTGTTAAAGATATTTTGTAAATTGACAACATACTATAATATTCTTTTAAAGTTGTCGAAAAGACCAGGATATCATCGAAATACGCTACACATATTTCATTTTGTAACCCTTGTAAAACGTTGTCCATGACTCTGAAAGTTCGAAGAGACATTTTTTAGACCCATAGCCATTCTCCAAAATTCAAAGTGTCCGGGGACAAATTCACACTGAATGCTGTTTTGCGAATATTCAAGGTCAAGGATGGTGAAATATTGTCATTTCCCTAACTTGTCCAAACTTTCAGTTATGTTGGGAATCGAATACAAGTCTCCACTTTACCTTTTCCGAGGCGTCAGCATTTTGGTATAATCTAATGAGCACTCGAGGCTAATGTGGATAGTCGTTTCTATGTACATACGGGTATCTATACGTTTAAAAGTGAACAGGTTAAATTAGGTTTGTTGATTTTCTATGTAAAAAATGACAGCATTTTTTTACACTATCGTATAAGTTTTCGCACTATTCTTTGTTTAAACGATCTCTACGTAATTGTGATAAAACCTTTTGTATTGCGACTATGCGACTTATTTTAAACTTGGACAGTTTCAGCGTACTCAAAACTAGGTACTGACTGCTAATTAAATGTGCTTTCGGAAACCAGCTTCGGGAGAGTGAATTAGAAGAATTTTCGATTAGAAGGATTTTTGAATTTTATATACGCCTGGCCATTACGAGACGTAGTAAAGCAATCAGTTATATTACAATTGCATATTTTTATGAATGACAATGTCACCGTTAAGGGTCTATGTATAGTAAAATAGGTAAAATACGTCAGCAATATCACGTTTTTTTTTCATACCAAATAGCAGTGGATCTTGGTGACAAAAATACATAAGATAACATTAATATGTTTTATTAGACTAGTGTTTCCAAAACACGATTCATTTCACTTTTCTAGACAGAAAAAAATCAAAAAGTTAACCCTTATTTGAAAACAAAATCCAACTGTCTAATTTATTTATGGAAATATCAGCACCAGACTCAACATAAACATAGACAAGTATACTGACTAATAGGTCAGTGTTTCAGTTTTTATATTTTTTTTTAATTACTTTTATAGTGTCAAAAAAAGTGATTTGTCGCTTAAGACGTTTACTTTCGAGCGCAATTATTTCATAGTAATCATGGAACAGAGGAGTGCGGCGTGTGGCTCTTCAGTCCCCTGCAGATACTCAGACGTGTAGCTTGTGTCGCTCGTTTCAGTTTGCTCTTCAATTACGACGAAATATAAAAACAATGTCATGGCTAAGAAAAAAAAGCTTAAAATAAAAATCTTTCTGCAAGCCGGTAAATACTTAGAAAAAGTATGATTGAATGTTTGAAGTAAATATATTAATTTACCATTATCCTGAGTTGCAAATGGTATGCCCTCGATTAGACAGTAGTACCTGTTTATTTTATGTACCGCCTCAGTGGTCTAGCGGTCTAGGTGTTGGACTTGATTTCATGAGGTCCCGGTTTCGATTCCCGGGTCGGGCAACAAAAAAGAAAATGTGGTTTTTCAAATTTTCTAATAAAATTTTTTATTGTTGTCGGGAATGGATATGTGTCCGTTTGGCGATTAACTTACCACCTATTACATTGTGGGACTAGTGTCTTCGGCTAGTCGTGTGTGCCTTGTTTGTGCCTTAGAGTCTTCGGCTAGTCGTGTGTGCCTTGGTTGTGCCTCTGCCCACCTCTTCAGGGATATGGGCGTGAAGTTACTTTATTTTAACATTTTACCATAGTAGGACAGTAGCACAGTTGTACTACATTTTTTCTGGTGAATTATATACTCTACCACAGGCCATAGTTTCTTTTCAACCGCATTAATTTATCATGCCACCATAGCGTCAGGGCTTGCCGTTGCCATGTTTAGTGGGAATATCTATCTACTGACTTGGTGTACTAACCAGAGACTAGAACTACTAACATCCATGTTCGCTACGCTTCTTTGTCAATAATAGGAATCTTATATTTTTTACAAACTTTTTTGGTTTAGGTTTGAATCGCGGGTTGAGCAGCAAGAACGTGTTTTTTTTCAATTTCCTAATACGTAGATACCTAGCTAGTGGCCTGTTGCCGGTAGGTTTGTTAGTTAGGACGTTGAAGCTAGTCGTGGGTGCCAAGCTTATGCCTACCAGTTTGGAGACAGCTACGTGCATTTTTTTATGATATTGGAGGGCAAACAAACAGACGGATTTCGTGATGTTAAGAAATTCAAGCCGCCTAGAGACACCAAAGTGGATAATGGTAGGTTTCCAACCTGAGGCCGGAATGTTAGGCCTCGATCAAAAGTAAGTTTTCCGGCTACTTTACCCTCCGAACCGGAACACGTCAACAGCAAGCACTGACGTCATAGAGGCAGGAATAGGTAATGGTACCAATCCGGATGTGTCGCTACCAAACTGCACCACATTGTAGGATGTGAAGGTGATAGTGACGGTAAGCCTATGCTAGCCTTTTAAGAGCTGCCTGGCAGGAAGGCAGATGGTCTATTGTGCATAGGAGCACGGACCGACACTGGCATAAAGATACTTTTAGATCTATATGACATACTGCCAACCTGTTGTATAAAAAATATGTTTAAAATTGTCTATCTTGTACAGTAAATCCGGTGTTGGACTTTAATTGACGAGGTATCGGGTTGGTTGCTATTAATAACTCAGGAACGGCTAAACCGATTGGATAGAAAAGTAATAGGGAGTTAGCTTAGAAGTAGGAGACAGGTATGTGATAATTTTTGCTAAACTAGGAAAATCAACATTTTATTTTTTCTGGTATGTGTGCGTCTCTCTCTCTCTCTCTCTCTCTCTCTCTCTCTCTCTCTCTCTCTCTCTCTCTCTCTCTCTAAGGCCTTAAATATAGTAGTTGGGACTTTAACTATCGTGACAGACTTACCTAATAGATACATAATAAATACCTAATACCTTACAAAGATTACCTAATACTGACCAAATTATGCGTGAATGGGATTGTCTGCATGAGTGAGTTCTTAATATACAAGAACCTAAATCTGTTTTTGCTTTCCACTGCTGGAGCAAGTCATAGCCATTTCATCCACCAATTTACAGTATCCCGCCGCCGCGCTAACGTCAGTACATTCCATTTAGTATTCCATTATATATTTAATGACTAAATGATATTATTAGTTTTAGTTTTTACTTTTTAAGGTCGAAGTTTGATTGCAGGTAACCAGCGCGGCGCGGGCGCGGCGCGGCGTGTGTAGGGGTGCGGGGCGGGGGGGCCACGCCCGCCCCTCGCCCCTCTCACCCCTCTCGACCCTCTCACCCCTCTCGCCCCACTCGCCGCTAACGACTGCCCGACGACGTCTCTGCCCACCACTCTCTATCATACTCTAACTACGCATGTCTGGATCTCTAGCAGCGTTTGTATTACACTAATCGTATAAAACAGTACATCTAGAACGAAGTAACGGCTTCCAGTTTTTTGTTTCAAGTTGTAAATGACGATGATGATCGTTAATGTCAGTTTTCTAGAATAAAATCTTGGCAAATAATTTTCTCATTTGGAAGAAATTTGCATGAGTACTATTTGGACTAAAAAATTATAGAGATTTGTTTTAGAACATCTGATCGGCCTACTTCAGATGGTCGGCGGTCGGCGGTCGGTACCGTACGCCAGCTGTGACTAGAGAAGCGTAATTCTATGAAAGTTAAAATGGTTAGGTATTCTGAAATTAGTGTTGAGTGACTTGCCCGAAAACCCGTTGGCGACAACGAGAATATTTGCATGAGAATCGGAATAAACAATTAATGTTATATATCAATAGAATAACATCTCTGCTTTGTCTTTGGTTCATGAGAATCATTAAAATAATCTCGTGCTGAAATCTGCCACTTTCTTAGAAACATTTAAAATGTGAATAACTATTTAATATCGGCACACTACCTCCTTTTCGGTAGTTGGTAATAGCTTTGGCTGGCAGTATAAATATTCATTGTAACCTAATTTATTTATTGATGTTATGTTTTAAAATAATCATAATAAAAGGCAGTATTACACACAGAATGTGACCCGTCAGCCATGACCATTGACCAGTAACTGTTGTGAGAAATTATCACACCTTTGCAATTCAAGTTCCATTAATCTTGTGTCTAGATTTTGATTACTTTATTGTAGCTTTTAGGAAAAGTGTAATTCTTCATTGTTTATTTGTAAGCAAGCCTCTTTTATCTATCACTGGTTAAAGTAGCACACTCTTTAGACGGTCTTTTGTGGATCTTACTTGTATATACATATTCCTTTTTGTTATTGCAAGCCAAGCCTGTTTTTTTAAAATTGCCAACTCTGTTATGTTCTGTTTGATACAAATAGCATTTCGATGTGCACAGGCCTGCTGGTGTTCCGTAAATGTAGTCGATTGAATACATCACATATGACTTGCTTAAAAATGCTTAAAAAATCTATTAAATTGTATTTAATCTATACGTAATGTTTAACATTTGTAAATGGTATCAAATTCCGTCAGCACTAGGTGGTTTAAAGTCTGTAGTGAGAAAATTTAGGAATTGAGATGGGACAAGTTTATAATTTAACATAAAAGACACTAACAACATATATCCAAGTAAACTTTGAGAACAGTAAGTAAAGTTTGGTAACTATTGTCATAGCAGCTGTCCTAGCTCATACATAATGTTAGTGAAGTTTCAATAAATACGCCTTTTATTAAAAAAAAGAATAAAAAATTTCTTTACTATATAGTTGCTGTAATACAAGTTATAGCCAGGTAAAAAGTACAGCCAGTAATGTGAAAAGGGGCGTCATGCTACCTATGTTGTAAAAGATGCAAACATCTTCCCAAATTATTTTTTGGTTTAAAAATGTAACATCGATGATTTTCTTTTAATTACTTTTTTGTAGGTTAAAAGAATAATTTATATTTATTGATTCGCTGTTAAAAATTATATGTAATGATATCATAATAATTATTTTCGATTCAATTTATTGGCTGATTGTTAAGGTAACATCACATTATTTTAATTGTTGAGTTAATTTGATGATGATAAAGATGAAACAATGTTTTAACACTGAAGTGTCAACACTGATGTATTCATTTGACTCTAGCTACATTATACATTTCTACAATGCGCGCCGGAGACCAGTTAAAAGGCAGTTTCAGATTCAAGACAAAGCATTTAATTTAAGAGCCAATTTTTCAGTAAACACATAAAAAAGCCGTTAGGACGGCTGTTACTGGTTAATTCTTGGAAGAGCTAGACGTGCTTATGTCTGTTTGAATATTTACGTCTATACGTCTGTTTGCAAATTTTAGACAGGAATAGATAATTTAAAGTAGTGACAGTAGATAATAATAAAATAAAATAAAAATATCGGCAATAAGCGTCAAAGAAAACACAAACAAAATATTCAGATAAATCACAGATACCGACATGAATTTTTAAGCTATTGCATAGCTTCTACCGCGGGCCTTAAGCGTGGAGACCGAATCCAGAAATTCCGTAACGAAAATAGCCTAACACCATAACATACGAAAGGACGTCTCACTCTTGCAATAAATCAGTCAGTTATTTATCAGACCGTTAGACGTTTTATTTGTTTATTGAAATAGGTTGCTAGGAAAATAAAACTTGTAACATAATTGTGATTGGCTAACCCCTATATCGGAGGCGTTTAAATAGGTTTGATAAAATTTATTACTCTTGTATGTAAATATTTCAACAGGAATGTTCATCTAAAAAAGCAGCTTTTTATGAAAATGTGGCAGAGACATTAATCAACGCGAGTAAAATCTCATTCAATCACTGTGCAGCTCCTGCATCTAGGTACTAACGTAGTGTAGACGTATAGAACTAAGAAAATGTTTCAAACGGTATTCATAAAGTGGAGTAACCAAAAGATTTGGCTGGTTTTGAATTAATATTGTGTTTTTTAAGGTGGTTTACAGCAAAATATATGCTAGAAATTAGTAAAATATCAAATCATGTTTATAATAGCGGATATAGTGGGGAGTGGGTTAAAAATGCTAACAATATACAGCTTCGAAAAGTCGCAGTCGGGAGCATGCGAACATCCGATCCCAATGCGACGCAGGTGTGGACGCAGCATTACCAGTTCCTGTCTGCCCAGACCCTGTTGCCCCGACGCTGGCAAATCTTTGCTACACTTTAAATAGGACACCACCACGACACCACTCAAGTTTTGATTATTTCACTTTATTTTTAACGATCGCTTTGACTTCTCAGCAAAGTGAAACTTTGAAATCTAAAACTGTTGTATATAATATAAAATCTATTTGTGGTTGTCTCATTTGTTTGTAACATAATATTTTTACCGATTTTAAACTAAATTTTTGACTATTTTGTAAAACTTTGTCAACTGTTTACCGGCGGTCGAACGAGATATCGTTACATCTGGTATCTATTATTGTTTATCCCAAATGTATGGACATCCCATTTACAAAAACATTATGTATATATAAGAAACACATATGCGAAATTTCATACTTGTCAGTTTCTCGAATTATGCACCCGGGGCTTTTAGCCTGTTAATTTATTACCACGGTAATTACATATTTATGTTTTTAATTTAAGTATATTTTTTAATTTTCTGCTGTTTGAAAAATGTTTCTGGATGTATTTTATTTATTTATAAAAGTATTTCTACATTTTTTCTTTATTTCTTCGCAAGCCAAAAACCACTAGGGTTTTTCCGGAGTCCTAGGTTATAATATAATTAATATGTATAATAAAATATGTATATATCTAATGCTCGTACAGTGTTACATTTAACTTTGGGAATCAATAACACTTTTTGATCTTTGAAGTAACTAAAGTAAAAAAAAATATAAATTGTATTTTTATCAGTCGCAAAATACAAAATGTATGGCTTTACAACGTACACAAAGCATTCAATTGGTTTTCACCGACCGCAATCGCATGCGCAGGCTTGCGACGTCATGCCTCGTACAACATAGCGAAATAATTAGCGAAGTATTAACGCGGACTATTTTAAACGAACGTTTATAAAAGTAAATATTATAATTTGGCAATAATGTTTTCAACGCATTATTATTTTAAAGCTAACTCCCTTGTGTTGTAATTTGGCCGGTCCTTTGAAAGTAACCCTGTGCAGGTCGCCCTAGTGCTCCGCCGCGTTACCTACTGCTGCCGCTACAATGGCATCGTCTCTTACCTTCGACAGAGTTGTGTGATTGTTTGCTGACAAAGTTAACGACCAATGACCGCGCCTCAATAAATTGATACGATTTTAGGCCTCGGTATGTTTGTTACAAAATTTTTATAATAATACTTCATTGGTACGTTTCTTTCTGAGTAAAATGTATAATAATGGCCTTTTTAGATGAACGTTGTTACTGTGTAAGATTCGATTTTATACTACTTATCGTTCATTTTTACTGCCTAAAAATCAACGCTAATGTTTGAAAAATAATATTTAATTTAAAAAATGTTTTTATATGATGCATGGAAATCCATCTACAGATTGTTTTAATATTTGTGCTACCCTATATTAATTATAATTGATATTACTCACTTTTATCTTAAAATCCGGAACACTGAGCCTCTGCATTCTGGCGACATTTAAGTTTCATTGTTCGCATCGATAATATTTGATTAAATATTTGACACTTGAGTGTGACACTAAAAACTAGCAATATAATTTAACATTTTTCTTTCATAGCAGATATGTGTAATTTTATTATTATTGTAGTAATCGTCTCTGTGGCTAGCGGTCTGGCATCAAACTTGACTTCTTGAGGTCCCGGGTTTGATCCCCGGCTCGGGCAATAAAAACAATAGAAAATTGTGTATTTTTTATTTTCTAATAAAGTTAACGTTGCCCGGGATTAGATATTTGCCAGGTTGGCGATAGACTTGCCACCTATCACTTTTTGGGACTTAGTGTCTTTGGCTAGTCACGGGTTCTGCCTCTACCTAAATCTATATGGGTGTGAAGATATTTTATTGTTTGTTTGATAAGCAAACAAACAAAACAAGCCAACATTTTTATCAACCAATAAGAAATGCGTAATTGTGTTATGTAGTTTCATATCTTGTATACAATAATAGCATCCTACCAATATTTTTATTTGAGAGATGAAATAGTGTAATATTTTATTTCAGATGTTTTACTTAAACGAAGTAAAAATGATGAATGTGGTTTTCAAAGATGGTACTGTTCACCAAAGCAAAAGTTGAAATAACATAAAGTTGTAAGATGTACCCAGTGCAACACACTGATCTAGGGTATCATATTATCTTGACCTTGGTCTTGCAAAACATATCTCTATTGTTTTTTCATAACTTTTTTAGAAACGGTTATATACGTATGCTTATCTTGTATGTCCGTCATGTTTTTCCGCATGTTTAAGAAACCTGAAACATATTGTTGATCATAACCGTTAGCAAGTAAAGTTATTTGAATGTAATCATTAAATATGAATTCGCAGTATAAGAATGTGCATAGTGATTCCTTATCGCATAATGTACGGCGACAGAATAAAAGTTTATTTAGTAAAATAAAAATCTACTTTAGAATATAGGATATTGCATAACATTGATTTGTTACACGAAGGCCTTGTTCTTGGGGTGAATTAATTGTGAGTTTGGTCAAATTACACTTTAAAAGATAACTATCATTTGATACCTAATTTACTTTTATTTTTGTTCCGAGTCCAGTTGCTACTCAATTTTTATACTACATGTCTTAATAGACTTTTTGACAGTTTTTTTCCCTTGAATAATTACAATACGAGTTTTGTTGCAAAACAAATTCGTAAGTTTAGACTTACCCAAATGGGATAAGAGGAACAAGTGCTACGGGTAAGAGGAACCTGTTTTTTTTCCTTTAAAATTTAAATTAGTTATTTGAGAAATAAATGTTTATATATTAACTGATGCCAATTTCTTTATCAGGGCATAAGCTGCTTCAAATATATACTAGGGACTAATACATTAGTAGACCGGGTGTACAGTCAGAAAGGTGTTAAGTCTTATCATTTTGGCAGAGCATTCTCTTATCTAAAGTTGTGTATGTAGTTCCGTAGGGTTGGACAGCGCACGTCAGGCCACAGACACCCCGTCCACGCTGTAGTGACGTACGTAGGAGTAACAAAGCAATGTGTTTCTAGGCCACGGTCATTTCCGACCATTTGCTGTGTTTTGCAATATACAAAATCTTATTCTTCGAGATTGACTACAGGAAGACTTTTTTTTTATTTTCCAGAAACAAGTAGGTTATAAATACGACTCTTTAGGCAGGTAACAGTAACTGATGTTCATTGTTATTTTAATATTTTTATGTTTAGGTACAACTCCTGATTTGAGCCTTACGATCTATTTTTTAAGATTTATTTTTTTCAACTTATTGTCGAAATTAAAATTTATTTCTGTTTTTTTATATGTTTTGAATTGAGATAGTTTAAGTAAAAAGTTTTAACTTTTACATTTGAATACCTATTAAATTTATAAGTTGCAAAAAATGCGACTTTTCGTCTACCCCAAAACATGAGGGAACCTTCGCACACATGTTCATTTTAGACAGATATTCCTGTGTTCCTGCAATAGTAGCATTAAGTTAAAAATAAAAAAAAAATGTGTAATATTATATTTGCTGGATAGAGCAAACAAAAAAAAATAAATAAACTATGTTTCTCTTCCCCCGTCTGACCTTGCAAACTTTTTTTTTTCAAAAACTAGCGAATTATGCAAATCTTCTACATATTATACATATTATACATATTTTAAAATCTTTAGATTTGTATCTATTTTGAAAACATTCGAAGAAAATATTAGGCATGGGTTACAATGTCGCCTTTGTACCCAAAACTGTTTTTTGGAAAATTGTTTGGCAGGTCCAACTTAAAATCTGAGGCAATGGTAGTAATTTTGTTGAGCACCAAAAAACTTATTTAACTGTATGCTATCTTCTCCCAATGAAACATAAAGAAAAGATATGGAACATTTTGGACATGTCAGATTAGTTCGGACTTGTCAACTCGTGACCATTTTAATCAACGTTTTTCGAGTAATTAAATAAAAGTCTAGAAATGTCATAAAATTATATTGCTGTCGTTGAAAGAATATAGCGATAACTTTAAATGACTTAAGTTGAGTGCGCAACAAAATGACCACCATTGTTTATAAAAATTTAGCTTACCTTTAGAATTGGGGTTAATGTTGAATTAAAAAGCTATTAGATAAAAGCGTTGGCTTGTTACTCACATTATATTTATTAATTGCGGGGGAATTTCTTAAGTTAAAAGTAAGACTAAATGTCATTAATAAAAAAAACCTGATTAACTTGTGTATACTGAATATTTACTTACACTAACGCATTGAATGTGTTTTGAAAATACTTTTACGGTATATTGTCCTATAGATAACTATAACGTAGCAAATACCTTTTTCCTGTTGTTCATTTTACTTTTTATGTTAATGTCTTAAGACAATTAACTCAATGTCCATGACATTGTTACCAAGAACAGGCCCTAATTATACTGTAATGTAATTTCTAGAAATTAACGTTTGGCGCATAATATGCTAGAATTGCCAGTTTTTAAAGTGACTAACTGAGGCAGGGAAATGAAGCCATTAATGTTGTAACCGAACGTTGTAGCATGTAGCTTGTATAAGTGTATTTTGTTGTATACCTAGCGCAAAGTGTGAATATATTGTATTTGAGTTATTTATCAGAATTTGAAATATAGTTTTAAAACATTGTATAGATATATTTGTTTATGGTCATTGTACTACTGCAATGAAATAAGTAGGTAAATCTATTATTTATTAAAATAATTATAGCGGTCTGACCACGAGTAATTTGATTGCTAGTTTTCGGTCGCGGCGTTTCCGGCCGCACCCCCACAAGCCACACCAACACCGAGCTACAGTTCCTTGACTACGACAAACAAAAGTGTTATTCACTGATATTTGAATCTGCACATGTGACTAGTTTACACAATTTATTAACATTTTTGGTTAACAGACAGGTTAGTTTGGAAGTTGTAGAGTTCCTAGTACAATATTAAATATATTAATGTTAACAGTCATACGATATTGTGAACAAGTTGAATTCTAATTAATTATTAAACACGGTTTTCTCCAAGTTCGTGATGGTGGCATGGTGCGTGGGTCGCGACGGCGTGACGGTTGAGACCGTGCCCTGCTAATAATTACTCATGTAAGACTAGAGTTGAATACAATTTGGCTCTTGATTTTTTTTACTTCCTGTGTATTATTTATTTGTTGCAGTATTCGTTTTAACATCATTAAAGTTTGATCTGTAAAAATCAAATCAAAAATATTTCAAACCAAAGCTCAACTGTTGAGTGAAATTATAAAAAGTTTATAATTTGATCTGCTTTAGATATATTTGTACTAATTTTCTGTTTCAAGTAACCATTTATTAACGGAAAGCTATAATAAATGAATAATCAAAATTGGCTTATCTTAACTCAATGTACTATTTTATTATTATCATCGTTTCAGGCCTTATGGTCCCCTACTCCTTAATGAACATATATTTTTCCCTAAAAAACAACAACTACAGCAACAGAAAGTTATCAATATAGGTAAAATACCCAGCGATAAATATTGGACGTCAACCTTTGGATAGAGACATTCGACTAATTTTGTATTATCTCTGTCGCACTATAGTTATATGTAAGAACAGTCCGTTAACCATTAGTAGTTAACGGAGTATATAGGAGTTTTCAAGACAACTACATATATGATATAATGAGAAAGAAAACTGTTTTTTTTATCCCGACAGGTGGCGTTCTTCGACTTTCAAACTTCATTTATATAATACTAGCTGTTACTCGCGGCTTCGCCCGCGTAGTGTACTAATTTGATATTAAGCGGTCCAACAGTGCTCGTTACAATTTTAAGATAAAATGTAGCCTTTATCGCTATGTAAAGTTTCATTTTTTTTTGTAAATATTAAAATCAATTCAGCAACTTTGCCGTCAAAACTGAACATACTCTTTCTCTTTTTTAATTTCACCTCAGATAAATAGTAGGAATATGTTATTGTGTTTACAGTTTTCTCTGCACTTCGGCAAATCCTGTAAAATTAAACTGTATAGCAAGTTATGGAAACCTCTAACAGAATTTTCCGGTCCGTGCAACAAAAAAAAAAAAACAAATAGAAAATGTGAAGTTTCAATTTTCTACTAAAAGTAACGTTGCCACTTGACCGGGATTGGATAAGTGCCCGGTTGACTACAGGATAGTCTTCTATCACATTGTGGGACTTAATGTCTTCGGCTAGTCTTGAGTGCTCTGGTTGTGCAGTTAGGCAGAACTAACCCTTCGGGGATACCTTCAGAAACTCAGAAACGAAATTCAAGCATCCCGCAATTGCGCAAAAGGTATCTCTTCTAGCATTTCTTCTAAACTCGTTTCCAGAAACGTACGATATTGTTGGCTGTTTAAGCGGTCTGGAAGAAACACAGGTCCCAAAATTCTGTTATTAAAAATACCGGCCCACACATTCACTGACCAACGTGTTTGGTACCCTGTCTCCTGCACACATGAAATAAAGTAAATCGACACAAGAATGAGATGAATATATGTAATCGTACACATTTTTGTATTTGTGTCTCTTACATGTCGTTTGTCCATTGCATCCGGTTTGAAATCACAACGATTCTAAAGAAGTTTCACTTCAAAATGTTTTTTTTCAAAGCAACTACTGTTAATATAACGACGCCTGCAGTCTTGAGAACTAGACGAAGACCCTAAAACGGAAACTGATGGAATTGAAAGACGTCACAATTTAGTGCTCAATTAGAGCTGCCATGCCATGCAATTAGTACAGCAAAAGATTTTTGAAAAATTTTTGTTTTTTAAAGCAACTACTGCTAGTATAACGACTCCAGCAGTCTCAACAGCGAGGAGAAGACTTCAAAACAGAAACGAATGGAATTTAAAGACGTCACTATTTAGTGCTCAATTAGTGCTGCCAAAAGCAAAAGATTTTTGGATTTTTTTTTTACTGGCAGCACTACAACTTCCATCGTTACATTTAAATGTGACAAAAACCAACGTTATGGTATTTGAAAGAGACGAAGCCAGAACGAATAAGCTGATGATGTAGTGTTGGAGCAAGTAAATAAAATTTTAAATCGTGGAAGGTACACCGCGGATGTAGAGAGGAGAGTGTGTGTGCAGAGGATAGTGTGAATGGAGCGTTGGGTAAGCTATTTCAAAGCGTGATTTTGAGTCAAAAAGCTAGACTCGCTTTGCATAATTCTGTGCTTATCCCAACGTTATTGTATGGAAGCGAGAGTTAAGTAAGTATGTCAGAAAAAGCATGAAAGTAGGATAAATGCGGTCGAAATGAGAGCGCTACGAAAAATCTGTGGCGTAACGCTCGCTGACCGCATTCGTAACAGTGAGATCCGAGAAAGAGTAGGTTTGAAAGAAAGTGTTGGTGTTAAAATGCGAAAGGGCATGCTCCTACATATACTATACCTACAATGCGAATGTGGATGGATGTAAGTACCCGGGGAGACCAAGGCCGACATTCCACGATCAGATGACTCGGATATTATCCGAGGGTGGTGTTATGAGTCTCCGAAACTGGCGTGTTTGTATGAAAAGGGAAATGAATGTGAAGGAAGCCAGACAGGTTTGTCAATATCCTAAGGTCTGGTACTCGATACTTTCTGCCAACCACATAAGGGACTTGGCGTGAAGATATGTATGTATGTATTCAATTATATTTGACTAAGTTTATGTCAATTAGTGATTATTTTGAGTTCTGGAATATTTTGTAAAATTTCTATTACATACCTCTTGCACACAAGTACCTAATTATGCGAGTTAATTGTCACAAAATAACAACCAAAGAAATTCCGTCTTAGCATTCGAAGCAGTACCTACTGGGAGCATACGTTCGAAATCTATTTTACTCTAATGAGTTTGTGCAGGACAGCACGTACCAGAATGTCGCGGTCGTTGTAAAATTGAAGTGTCTGATTGAAAAACTTAAAGTGTCTCTAAAGTGTTATGCAAAACAACTAGAGTGCGAGAACCGTATTTAAATAGTGATGAGTGTACATAGCTTTATTGTTTACCGTTTATATTTTATTATATCACTGTTTATATACTTTAGTTGTAAGATGATTCATGTTTGTTTTGAAAATAAATTATATTTCGCTTGGTTTTATTGTAGGATGAGGTTCCCTACAAAGTAGCCTATGAATGTGGTATGGTCAAATGCAAGTCTTTGACCAATCAAGAGTAACCACAAAGATCTCCAATCGTGTTTGGCAAGAATAAAGTAAAGATACCTATCTCGTAACCCATTGAGTTAATATAAGTCGCCCTTATGGGACGTGAAATATATTTACTAATAAAAGTGTTAGTTAAAATGAAAACGAGTTAAATTATAATTAAATAACTATTAAAAGCTAAATTGTGTAATAATTACATAATATTTTGGTATAATAATATAATAAACATTTTAATATTTAGAAATTATGTATATATAATTTTATTTGTTAT
>NJDD01002745.1:101658-121250 GCA_002245505.1 Calephelis nemesis
CCGGCCGTTAGTGCAGTGCGAGTTAGTAGTAGTAGCGGTCTCGAAATAGCTCTCGACCGCCGCGACGCACGGAGCCCTGTAGTACCGCGCGCAGCTAGTGTTCGAGTTTTTGTTGCATTAGCTGTACGGACCAAGCTATTTTATAAATATATTTTTATAAGTTTTATGTTTAAAACATTATAAAAATTGCCGTTGAGGAGACCGCCAAGCTCAAGAAACTCCGGCGGCCAGAAATGGCCGCCGATTAGGTCACAGCTGACGTCGAGCCCCAGACAAACAACTTCGAAAATGGAAGTAGATAATGAAGAGCAACCCCAAAAGCGCTCCCGGCGCGCCAACTCGCGCCACGGCTCCTCCTGTGACATCGCAGTTATGCCTGCCGTGGAGGAACGTAGTCGTCATCCACAAGGTGAGTCAAACACGATTCAATCACACGAAGCCCTTGTCTCGTCGGAACCCAGTCAACCGCTACCGCAGCGTGAAGCCAGAGTGTGCGACCGCTCTCCTCGTCGTGCCTCAGCAGCGGACCTGACACGGCAGCTTCCAGAACCTGACTCAGATAAAACACTTCTCGGGCTTTCCCCGCGCACCACCCCCGAAGGGGCTGATATCATCCTATTGGCACGAGCGACTGAGGCATACTGCGTGACTCCAGGCCTTCTTAAACTAATGAAGGATAACATTGAGAAGCGGCAGGCGGAGCTCGACCAACAGGTTGTCTCGCTCGAAGAGGTAATTGCGCTTACCCAAATATATGACACCTCCACCTGGTACAGCAGTCCGAAGAAAACGGACGGTTGACGTTTCCCAACCGGAAGAAGAAGAGGCGAAACGTATCTGCTCTGATTACTCCGGATTGGACTTATCGAGAGATCCTAGACTAAGACCCCGCACTTCCGAGGTACCTTACAAGCCTCATATGCCAACATCGCAGTCGCTGTCCCAGGCATCTACCAGCTTTGCTGCTGTAGCCACGACGACGCTGGCAGCCACGAAACAGCCGAATACGGTATCAAAGGTGGAATTTTGGCGCCATCGTGAAAGAAGATGGTCGTAATTTTTTCATACTTATTGAATTTCGTATTTATATTGAGTGAAATTAGACAATTTTGGTGGAATTTTGTTCAGTGAAAGTGCACAAATTAAATAATCATGAAGAAATTAGCGTATCGTGTATTTCCTCGTTGCCGCCAAATCTCATTACATGAGCTTGAGTAAACAGGCTACCGCTTTACCCAAGAGCCCGACATGACTTACTGACGACTTATGACTGATGAGTAATTATAATTGATATAAAATTTGATGCAAATTTCTACTTGACTAATGGCACATACTAACGTGAAGGCCAATACCTAAAGAGAGAAAAGAGAAATAAAAAGACATCAAACGTAGGTACTTCAAAAAAAAACCTAGTACGGAGGGTACAAAAAATACAAAGAGTACAAAAAAAGGTACAAAAAATTACATTACAAATTGCAGTGGGAGATTGAAACCTCTATTCCCAAGCATGTTTATCTTCCAAATACTCTTTATATGTATAATAGCCTTTTTGACATAATTTTGCTTTGATACATTTTTTAAACTTATTTATAGGTAGATCTCTAATACCAATGGGCAGCTTGATGAAACCAAAATAGCATCTGAAAGAAAAGAAGCCAGAACGTATTCAAGAGTTTTAGCAGATGTAGTAGTACTGGAATAAATGTATGAGTTTGTTTATCTCGGTTTATTTAAGTTAAAATCAGATTGTAATTAGTATTTTTAATCTAGATTATATTGTAAATATTATTATTGAAAAAAAAGACAAGCCTGCTGAGTTTCTTTCGCCGGATCTTCTCAGTGTGAGGCCGCGATCCCGATCCGGTGGTAGTTTAAAAAATGTCGACGCGCACAAATAGCACTTGTACGGTTCATGTGAATAAAGATTATTCTGATTCTGATTTACATTAAAAAGTACGCCTTTTTCTTTCCAATCGTCATTAATTAGTTCATTTGTTTGCAGCTCAGGTGATTGGGAGCCCAAAATTATATCATCGATTGTTTATAGCAGGCCGGTCACCACTAGGCCATATAATTTTCATTTTTTCGCATCCATAATATCTTAATTTTAGAATACAGACATTTTAAAATCTTTAAAAGATTTTGTTAGATCTGCAGGTAGCCAATTTTCTCTAGTATATAGTATAATCCGTCCATCCAGTTTGCATCCATCCTTGTAACATATTATATCTTTATATTAAAATAAAAGATCAAGTTAGAAATAGTAAGATGAGTTCGCGTCCACCCTGGACGCAAACTGACTAATTCGTAAAATTAATATACCTGTTCCCGTTCACCTCATTTTCACCTTAAAAAATTCAATAATCAATCAAAATCATCATTACTTTTATTCATTTGCAAGGTCTAGGAACTAATTTGATCTTTAATTTAAAACATTGAAAATTTACGTAGGAAACGCGCGCCGGTTCATTATTTTTTACTAAAATTATAGCTATTTACACAACTTTTTTGTATAGCTAAGATACATTATTTTTTTTAAACAGGAAAAATTATGGGAACAGTTCTTTTGTCTTGGTATATGTGTTACTAATGTATTGTATTATAGGCAGAAACGACTTTTCGTTTCCCTAGTTTGTTAGTTCACTTATTTTTAAGGGTGTTTTAAACGGTGTCCACGAAATGGACGCGAATTGGGTCGTGGACTCGAATAGGCACACATACCCTAGGTACTGTAGTCAAGTGTGGACTCGTACGCTGTACATGGGTGACATATAGGCAGATATGTGTCAGTATTTTAATTTCGTCACAAAATGGAAAATTTAAATAGCATCAAAAATATGAATGTTTATAAACATTTGCATTTATATTTTTGCGTGTACGCTAGCCGCTCAACCAATATCATCGTCACGTATTGTCGCAAGTAGCAAAATTTAAACTTACAGATGTCCTAAGAGTAAAAACTTTTACTATTAAGACATAGGGTAATCTCGCCAGTTCGCGTCCACTTAAAGGAATTTCCAGGTTTGAGGTAAAATATAAAAATGTTCCAGATCTATTTTTTCAATGAGCTAATATTGTAACCCATCCGTAGTAGAGTCTAATTTAGGATGAAGCTAAGTTTTAGCCAAAATATTAAGTGATTATTTTTTAGTAATTAAAAGAACCAAAATTAGGCGATTTTGCCACTTCGCGTCCACAATTTCCAGATCGCAAACTGGTCAAATCGCCATATTTTGATTATTTTAATTATTAAAAAATAATCACTAGACATTTTGGTTAAAACTTAGCTTAATCCTAAAATAGACTGTACTACGGCTGGGTTACAACATTAGTCAATTCAAAACTATATCTAGAACATTTTTATACTTTATCTCAAACCTGGAAACTCCATTAAGTAGACTCAAATAGGCGAAACAACCCTACCTACTGGGGTGGTACGATTTACAAACAAGTTTACATTAAACCTTCACTGGCACGCGAGTCCCCGCACATGTCTAATGTTCAAAAGTAATTAAAGGGCACTGACCTACATAATTACCCTGTCTGCTCATGGGTACCTACCTGCTAGTGTTTTTTTAGATCGGTAATAATGTATCGGTATATCTGTGGATACGGACAGTTAGTGTCAAGATCCGTAGATATAGCGAAACCAGATAGGGATGTTAATTTACGGCCAATATTAATAATCAATCCTAATCCAAAACTCGCTGTCCAAGATTGATATTTTGATCCATTTTTATGTTATCGCTTGCCACTAACATATCTGTGGACTGGATAAATATGGCAATAAGGTATGGGATAGGCCGGCGGATACGCCGGATATCTAGATTGCTTGAAATCCATTAGATTGAGATACATTATTAACATTGGCCGTTAATTTACTTAAGCGGTGACGGAAGGTTTGTGTAACAGACACCTCAGATATTTTCAACGTTATTGAACGAGTATTTATTTTTATGAATAGACCGATTTTGATGCGAATTTGTTTTTAAAAGCTGACGGGATTCAGATAGATAAATCCAGCACCTTACTGCTAGTCTTTTGATATTTTTATGTCATAATGTCGAAAACCACCTAGACATACTGAATCTCGTAGTCCCAAGACTGTGGGTTAGATAAGGTAATCTGTAAAATACGTATGGGTTTGAACTTTTAATGTTTTTAACACTGTAGATACCTATTTGATAACATGTGCTGTGCAAGAATTGCACACTGTGTATTTATAACGTAAGAACATAATATGGCAGGTGCGTTACACGAAGGTTGATTCATGGCTTAAAAACAATGTCACGGTACGGCCCCGGAGGCAACATGGTTATGGTGGGGACTGGGGCGACGGGCTCAAGTACAACTATCAACAAACCAGTTCGGAACCTCCAGCGACTGGGGAGACACGCCTCTGCTAATCCTCCACCTCTGCTATCGAACACAATGCTCCACAAAATTACGTGATACAGTGACGCTTCCGCAGGTTATAGTATAGTGATGTTGAAGTGAAAAACAATTAGTGACAGTGTGTGTCGGGTTACGTGTCGGATAACACAAAAGGTGATGTAATGTCTATGTACAATGCCACAGTTGCAATATTTGTGTTGAAGTAACACTAGAATGCCAAAAAAATGTGTGATAGCATGTCTTGTATTTGGATTTTAAATGAAGTTACACCTAGTAGGTAGTTTGTCTTATCTTAATTGGTAAATGATAAAACATGATCCTAAGGTGAATTCCGGATTAACCGATTTTAATGAAACTGTATAGGTAATATGGCCTTCGGTATGCAGATATGTTTATTAGTATAGAGTTAACGCGGACTACCTATTTGTCTATTTCTACAGTGTACCTAGGTAAAAAGGTATTTCTGGTGGCCGACAGTTGGCCTCACATTTCAACTCCGAAAATGGTCTCCCACTGCCATTGTTTGATCCTGTAGCAACTCATACCACTATACACACAGCTAGGTTTTCTGTTTCTGTTGATCATGACATATAATATCAAGGAATATAAATACTCTTTAACAACAACATATTTTAAACATTATGTTTTCTTGTTTTTGGCTGTCAAAAAAGTCCACAGAAGCTCAAGTTCGAACCGATGTCTAATGTTACCTTTGTAGATACCTACGGCATTAAAGTGCATGAGATATTAATATCCGTTTCTTGGTAAGAATATTCAGACGAAAGGATGCAGGTTAAATTCTGTCTGAGGTGAATTTTTTTCTTTAAAATTTGTAGCTTTCCATGGGAGAAGGAAAAAATACAAAGTGATAATTTAGCTATATATAATAAACGCACAGTCTGATTAACTTTTTTTCTTTTAAATTGATAGCGTATATTAAATAATTAAGAGACAATAAATATTTTAAAATATTTTATCAAAAAGTTTATCTTTTTCTTTCTACTCTGTGCAAATAAAATATATAATGCTAAAGAGGTTTTAAATCGTATCAAGTGATAAGGTTTAAAATTATGTTTTTATTTATTCGCTACTTGATTTTGAAAACAATAATAAAAAGTAGTTTTGAAACGATCGCAAAAAATGTTTCATACTTTTTAAAAAATCTGATTTATTATTCAATTTGGTAAATTAATTATTCAATCTGACAATGCTGACATCGTAATTAATATTCTTGCATTTAAATCATTAGTATTTAATACAGTTTTCATATTGACATCGACATACCTACATTACCTAGATACATTTACATGTAGTGCAAATTGGGCATTAAATACCTACTTTAAGTTATGAATTGAATGCTTATTATCTTTTACTAAAAAATGTAAAACAGGTAGATAAATAAATTACACGGGCCGTTTGAAAACTAAGGTGTCATGTCAATTTGTCAGTTTGGTGGCTTTACCTATCTGCTATCTGACCTGTAAATAACGGCCTAAACGTCACCAATTTGACGTCACATTTGTCAAGGCAAAATAGAAAAACTTTATCATTTATTTTGATATTTTTTTCTAAATTTGATTAATGAAAATGTTACTCAATAACTAATAATTCAATTACAAACATTCAAAGATTAAGACGCAACTTAAAGATAAAATTGAAGGCTTCATACCTCACCAGACAGACACCAGAAAAATTGTTTTAAGAGAAGTTACAAACTTAGGTAAACTGACAGATTTTGAAATACCTACCTAGCATCTAAAGTTCTCTGTATGAAATGTTGCTGATCTTTAAAAAGGAAACCGCTTTATTCGAAAGGTTACTTCGATTTGAGCCGTCGTTTTATAAGACCATTGTTGCACTTGTAAGAGTTTTATTTAAAATTTTAACTCAATAAGATCGAAAAAATATTCTTCTCCATACCTATATATAATAAAGTATCTCTGTGTTTGAATCAGTATTCAATGCGGGAAAATACTAGGAAAAATCAAAATCAGCTAATATCCGAATCTTTTAGTGTTCATAATTTAGTTTTCTGAGATTGTTTGCTCCATTGCAGAATAGACCATCTGCCTTTCTGGCCAGGCAGCTCGTAAAAGGCGAGCATAGGCTTATCATTACTAACACCGTGACATCTGACTAGGTGGTAGAGGTTCGCAGCGACTAGCCCAATTTGGTGCCACCGCCTTACCTATTCCTGCCGCCATAACGTCATGACGTGTTCCGGTCGGGAGGGTAAGGTAGCCGGTAAACTTACTTTTGCTCGATGTCTAACATCCTGACCTCAGGTTCGCAACGCACCATTACCATCTTTGGTGTCTCTAGGCGGCGTGAATTTCTTACCATCAGGAAATCCGTCTGCTTGTTTGTCTTCCTATAACATAAAAAAAAAGTATTATTGAATAAACATAAATGTGACATATTTGGAAATTACATAAAAATTAATCACAGATACAAAATATGAATTTACAATACTTACAACTAGGTATACAAACTTGGGATAGCGTTAAAGTGAGGGGTCTAGTTTTTATAAAAAATACATGGTGAAGTAGGAATGTACCTACTACTCTGCCCTCTGTACCATCTACCATACAGAGTAAACCTACTTCAAGCAATAAATGCAATTTGATTTGATGTTCCCGTAAATATGTCTATACATGTAGGTATGTATATAAAGATTACGATGAGACTTTTATATTAGAAATGAGTAAAAGTACAAGCGGCCCTCAACAAAGCAAATGCAGCGATATTCTTCGGGTAGGTATACCAATATCGTCGGATGCGTCATTTTATTTGGACCAACCTTGTATAATATGATCGGGAATGCGATGATAGTTTAAGTGTAACGGTGCTTCGAAATAATTATTATCGAGATCCGATGTTTTCTCCCAAACAAAATACCATGCACAATTTCCAAACCATTTTCCTATGTTATTGTTAACTAAAGAACGGATATTTCTTTTTTAAGCACTGTGATGCCATAACTACAGAAGTAAAATAAGACAGTAGGTAGTCCAAACATTGGATTTAGTGAATAATATTTCGTTCCGACAAAGTGACATTAGGTATTAAAAATATGCCTTATGTCACTTATGCCAAATATGAATAAACATACGTATTTATGCATACTAACATATTCTACCACGTTATGGTGTGCAAATGCTTAATTAAATTTAAATATTTAGGTATACGTTTTAACATTTAAATCGCAGAATTTATTAATATTTTATTTATATTTTAATAAGCTTCATAATTTACAAATAATTTTAAAGATACATAAATTTACATTCTATCTAGTGTAGGTCTGTACACATTTCTCCTGGTGGCATTTTGCAACTCCATCTTAGAGCAGCCGTCCTCAACCGGTGAACCTGATTGTGGCAGACGCACATTACTATAATTGCAATGAAATGGTATGATGTAATGGAGGTGATATTGTGATGTTGGAGGCAGATGGTTTTGTCCAATGTTGGTCCGGGTCCGCTGACTAGAACAGACAATCTGCCTCTTTGCCGACGGCTCGTAAGAGGTTAAATATGTTTTTACCAACAATACCAATGGTGTTCGTGTGTCATGTAGCAACTTCTCCGGTTAAGGATCCACCGCCTTACCTATTCCTGCCGCCATAATGACTGAGCCATCAGTTGGCCTGGAGTAAAGGGTAGTAGATAACAATTATAGGCCTGAGGCATCCCTGCAACGGGACAGTGAGCCACCTTTAATATCTAAGGTGTTTATAGGCTACGGTAGTCTCTTTCCATCAGGAGAGCCTTGTGCTTGTTCGCTGTCATAAAAAATGTTAAGTTAGGTACCTACCGCTAGGAACAAGATTTTTTAAAACAACCATTTACTTACGTTAAAAAACAAAATGCGAAAAAACAAAATAAGATTACGGATTCGGGATTTCTTATGCTTTTCATTTTTAAGTAGAAACCGAGGAACGACGCTGGTAACACATATGGTATGGAAACCTACAACTACTTACACAGTACACTACAAGAAAAAAAAATGTAACGTAAATGAAACCCCTCATTATTTATTTTACGCCATCTAGTTTAGTTATGTGCGTTATTTCGTCAACTCAAAAATCCTATCCATTGGTCATATTTAACGCTCAGATTATATTTTATGGTAATAAGTCATCGATCATATATTGGGATATATACTTAGTCGATGTAATAAGTAGTATTGTTCTGACTAAATATACGCTTAGATATACTTAATTTGTGAGTTACGCTTTTAATGTATGACATTATTGACAATGTCAAGTTATATTACATAAAAAAAATATCTAAAATTCTAAAATAGGAGATAATATATCGGCTTCACCAAAACACTTTTGATCATGTGTTTAAATGAAGATAAGATGGAGTAAATAGTTTCCCTAAAGTTATAACAGACGAGGATGTTCTTGCTGCTGATGGTACTCAGGTATGTGAGTTGTTTCGTTAAAATCATATGCTCCTGAGATTAAGTCTAATGATAATGACTCCAATCATGTTCCTGATAAACAAATATCGTCATTAAACTTCTCAGAGATAAGTGTCATTCAGACCGAAATTTTAAATTTAATGGATTTATTAGACTTATATAAGGGATCTGGTCCAGATAATATTCCTCCAATATAATATATAGTTAAATGTTCTAAATATCTAGTTGTCCCCTTATATTTGATATACAGTAAATCATTGCAGACCGGAGGATTCCACTCAGCCTGGAAGCTAGCCAAAGTAATTTCTGTTTTTAAAAATGACTCTAAAAATAAAGTTTTAAACTATCGGCCTATATCAATATTGTCTGTATTTGCTAAACGATTTGAATCCTTGATAATTTATCATTTATCTATGGATTTCCATACTTGCAGCGTTGCCGTAAGTTCCTAACAACTTGTCCGTTTGGATTTACGAAATTGCGATCAACTTGTATTACTCGTAATTTAGTAACCTATGTTGAATCCTTGTCTGCTACGATGGATAAATGGTAAGAAAATGCACCCAATATACCTACACTTATTTCTCTAAAGCGTTTGATAAGATTGATCATAATAAATCGCTCCAAAAGCTTGAGTTTTATGGTCTCAGTTAATAAAGTGCTTATTAAAATGGATAAGTTCGTACTTAAGCCACAGAGAATTTTATGTAGTTGTGTACAATTACATATCCAATTTTGATAAATCTTCATCTGGTGTTCTTCAAGGATCGTATTTAGGACCAACATCTTTTAACTTTTTTATTAATGATGTAACTAGTTGCTTTCAATTTACTGATCTATACTTGTTTGCGGATGATTTACAAATAACCAAACTGGTGTCCTTTTCTGAAGATGTTTTCCGTTTACAAGAAGACCTGAATAGACTTTCAGAATGTTATAGCAGTAACAATAATACCCTTAATTCAGCAAAATGCAAATACATAAAATTTACTATATACGTACGTAATATATACGTAAAACTAGCACTATTTCTTCCTGTTACACTATTAATGGTATTGTCCTATATGTGGTTGATTCTATTAAAGATTTGAGTATAGTTTTAGACAGTAAATTGACAATTATTACACACATACAAAATGTAACCAATAAATAACGCTCAAAATTTTGGGGTTTATTATACGTAATAAATAATAACAGAAAGCAGCAATAGTAAGGTTCGCACTAAAAAGCTTCTGTATTATAGTTTTGTTAGAAGCAAATTAGAGTACTGTAGCGTAATATGGCGCCCATATTTTTCTAACCATTCATTAAGATTGGAAGAAAATACAAAAAGATTTGTTAACCATTAGTACTATTGTCTCAAGCCTTCAGCTAAATGTTGTTCTTACAAAGAAAAGTTAAATAAATTAAATACAATTTCACTTGAAAAGAGGCGCAAATGGTTTGATGTACCTAAACTTGTTTTGGAAACTAATAAATGGTAAAATAGATAGTCCTTAATTATTGGAAAGATTCGATTTTAGAAACCTAGGAAAATACCGCGTAAGCCAGTCACCCCTTTAGATCCACCTATAAGAAGAACCGTTTTTGTCGCTAATTCACCTGCGCCTTAAAATGGTTAAGTAACAATTGTTTTGGTAACTTTGATGTTTATTCTGATTCAATAATTGAAATTTAGAAAACAATATTATGTTAAGTAAGTTAAGTTAAGTCATTCAGACTATGAATGTTTTATTTACGTATTTTTTTAAATCAAATGTTGTAATTTTATTATACCTATAGTAAAGTAAAATTAATTTATGAGTAAAAATTAATTGTTAGTGTAAAAATGAGTTTTATGTGTTTACCTGTAAGAAGGTGTGCAATTGGTTATTTGTTATTTTTTATATATGTAAGTTACATTATTGTAGCAACTGTTGGTTTGGTAAGACCAGTTAGTAAAACAAAATTAAAAAAAAATGTAATCTCTGGTTTTGTCATCAAATAAAACTTATCTAATATTTCTTATTCAATGTCCGGAATCCAGGTAAGTCTTAGCTAGTGCATCATGAGTGCCATAATGACGAGACATCGCCCGGTGCTCGCGCGTCTGAATAGTTCAAAACAAACTTCTATATACTAGAAGACTCTAATTGAGGTGAGGAGCCGGAAAACTCACGCGATTTGCTGAAAGATTAGTGCATCTCTCAAGTGGATTTCGGATGTTGAAGAGAAAATAACAGGTACGTTTATACGTTTTTATACGTTTATAATACGTTTTGTTTATTGGTATGAAAATTCTCTATTATCATTTATGACAGACATCTAGGTACCTAGTTCGTGATCAAGATGATCGGTGCCTACAAACAAAATACTAACGAAACATAAATCTAGGTACGACTGAGCTAGGCGCTGTAGCCACTGTAGTAGGGATACTCTTAAGTCTCGATATCATGCGAATTGGAAATTGGAATCGTATAGGTTATTTTAGATACTTTTAAACACAGTGCTAGGTAATTATTAACATTTGGGTGCAAATAAATTCAACAAATCCGATAAAATAATTTGGTATATATTTATACAATGAGCCAGTATTGTGTTCAAGAGTACCCAAAATGATATACTCGATTCCAATTTCAAGTATTGCATGAATCGAGGTTCCAGAGTAGCAATAAAGCTTCCAAAATATTAACTCCATTCGCTTAAAAGAAGCAGAAGAGAGCTATTGGTAAAAGGTATGGGACTTCGCCTGAGAATTTCGTTTCTGCGTATTATGGGCTGATTAAGCCCTATGAGATCACTCATGCGCCTTGCTTGTGAAGTCCTGGTGGGACAGCCAATTCTGATTGAAGGTACTGTTTTCCAACACAGATACGACACTAGACCGCCGCCCCATGGAAATGGTGTAATTTATCGGAGGCCTTTAGACTCATTCCGATTTAGTAAAGAGATTCTACATTATCGGATGTTAGATCATTCCTACGTGTGTTATCAAGAGAATGGATCTATAGGACCTTGTGCGGTTCAAGTCACCTTGATATGTGATCATACAGCGAGACCACTTTCCCGTGCACAATATCCTTGTGACATGAACTAGTTAAAACACAGGTACCGCTAATTATATATCTCCGAAGAATCTTTATGTAAATTTATCGGTCTATTTACATGAACACATATTTAGGTAGATACAGAGGGAAAACAAAAAAGTATAAACAAAGAACATTTCGAGTGTCACTGTACGACCGGTTGACCGATCTGTATGGATACAGATTGCAATTCCCAAAAAAAAAAAATTACACACACACAGGCAGATAACATGTCACAATTAACATTCACACATACACATTTTTAATAAAAGTTTTGGACTTCTAGCTAATCGGAACTATTTGAATTTCGAATGTTAGGTATATTTTTAAAACGTTGCAATCTTCCTCAAATAAAAAAAAATTTGGCGGTAAATAATTAGCCAATTGTTTTTTTATCACACATTAAAGTTCTACGTACGCAACGAAAATGGAATTAAGTCGAAAAGATTTTGGAGCGATGATTTTTTATGATTTTAAAAGTTTTTTTTCTCCGCAAGACTGTGCAGCTCGTCTTCAAAATGCTTTTAGGAGAGAAGTACCTTGTTTGTGTACCGTGAGCTGATGGTTTGCTGAATTAGAGAGAGGGCGAGTTTCTTTACATGACGAATTTCGTAAAGGGTGGCCTACAACTGCCGTCAACGAAAATAATGTTAAGCAGTTAATTGAAGGAGACCCCCGGATTACCTATGAGACAATTCGAGGACTATAGGGGATTGGTATGAGCCAAATTCAGACAATTTTACAAGAAGAATTGAAAGTCTGGAAACTTTGTTGGCCCTCATGAACTAACAGCAAAGGCGAAGCGTACTCGCGTACGGCCACGGACATTCTAATGCTGTTTATGATATTGTCACAGGAGACGAGACGTGGATTTATTGTTTTAACCCGAAAACAGCAATCTTGTGAATGGGTGTTTGAAAATGAGAACAGGCCAACAAAAGTGAGACAGGCAAGAAACGTTGGTAAAAAAATGATCGCTTTTTTTTCTCAGCCATGGGTCCCGTCTGTACAATTCCTCTTGAAGATAAAAAGTGTATTAATGCCGAGTGGTATTCTACCATTTGTTAAATTGATTGTTTGTTTAGTGTTAGAAAAAGGTCGCGAAAGACGACCCAAAAGCCGTATTCTCCCACACCATGATAATGCTTCTTCGCACCCGGCCAACAAAACAAAGTCATTTTTAGCAAAATAACTCATCCTGCGCATAGACCCGATCTAGCACTCTGTGATTTCTGTATTTGCCCCAAAATCTAAGATTTGATCCGAGGTTTTACTTTTACCAACTCCGAAGAGGCTTAGCGTTCAATCAGCATGTAGAAAACATGCCTTCAGATCTGTAGTCCTCCTGTTTTAAAAATGGTTAGATCACATGAAAAAATGTTTAAAATGTAAAGGAGATTATTTTGAAAAGCAATAAACATACTATTTTGGTCATAACATGTTGTTTAAGCACAGCTTCATAGTAGCACAGGAGTATCCGGTAGACTGGCATAACAGGGGTATCACCACGGCCACAAGACTTATAAGTACTATTATAAGACACTTATAATAGTACTTACGAGTATATGGTGTCGAACTGTCGGAGAGTCGTGGAAATAGAAAAAATCGCTTTTCCAAATTTAAGATTTTTACAACATGCCCTAATGTTTTACTAGTATTTTATTTTCACAGACCGGAAATTCCACTTTGGTAATAAAGTTACTCGATTTTTATGTGTCGTTCTATATCACCCATTACTTTAATTGCATTCCCAATAAGAGTTTTTAAATTTACTTCCATTTCTCAATAATACTACCACTTGGATATAAATATTTTTCGATACACGAAACCTAAGGCCCCGCACCTAACAAACATTTAAAATTACCGACGTTAAAAATGTTTTTAATATATTTTTTTAAATTATGTATAAAGGGTATTTATTGTAAAGACGGCTGCAATGTCCTACTGACCGCCACCTCTACATGTGTTGACGGTGTCGTATGCGTCGTATGCCATGTGTGGCGGGCGTGGAGACTTGCTGTGGATATTGTATTCGATTGTATTTTAGTCGAGCGACTGTTGAAATTTTTACATTTTCACATAACATTCTTTTTAGTGTGTTTATGTTTGTTTTAATTATTTTATTGATTGGATAATTGATAGCGCCAGTTTTTGTCTGTAAACATAATCGAATATTTTCCAATATTACTTAATATGTAATAAAAGCCAAACAGGTCGATCGTCTTTTATTTTTATCTTTGATACCATTTCAATCACGCTATAATTCCGTAATGTCTTCTTTGTGATTTTGCCTTTTAAAATAAAATAGTTCGACATATTTTTTTTTTAATTTCTGCTATTTAAACATAAATTCTCGATACTTATATTTTACATTTTTTTTTCAAATATATTAAAGAAGCGTAAAGCATAGGAATGAGGGGATCAATGCTTTTTTTCCTCTTTGTGTTTTTATGTTAAAAACAAGTATTTGAAATCTCCCCTTTACCTTCATATTCATCATCTTGCACGATTTTCATGTTATATGGTTTCATTTAATAAAAAATCGCTTCAGAGCCACCACTTGGTTGTATTATTTCATTTTTTTTCGATAATAAAAAAACATTTCATGGTGAATGAATACCTATACATTCTTTATGTACTAATTTTTTCCTCTGTTCAACTCTGACCTTGTTTTGTTGGGCGTTAAATATTTTTTTCTTTTATATACAGCTAGTAGGTATAGTTTGAAGCGTAATGCAACCTCGACGGAATCTAGTTTTTGTATGAAAACTAAAGAGACGTGCAAACAAACCGATAAAAATTGAATAACACTCGTTTATTAGCTTGTATTTTAGCTACGTACCTACTACGCGCAGGCTGCAGGTGCTTAATCGATCGATCGTTACAATATTATGTACAACTTACTTACCTATAATATAATGAGCCGAAAGGCTAACATTCTGATATTAGAACCGGTTACGGATACAATTACATTGTATGGTTTATAACTGTAACGTAGTATGTAAGACACCCATTACATCTAATGAGGTTGCCTTAGACGCCTAAATATATTTCACTGAGCAATGTGTATCTAGTTTAGTTTAAGGATCATTTGAGAGAGTCTACACTGTAGACTGTGGAGTGGACGAGTATTCTGAAATGAAATAAACTGAACAATAGTCGTAGTCGATTTTTATCACCGTACGTATGTTGTATAAAAAATGTTGTTCAATTTCTTCCACATTTCACATGTTATCACAAAACTTTTTCTAACATTCAGATTCGGCTTTTTTAAATTTATTTTCAAGCATCCGAAACTCTACCGACTACTTTTAAATTATTAGGTGTAGGTTTTTTAACAAATTACGTAAAGGTTAATCTATCTCCTTTTAGCTACTCATTCAGACACATGATAAAGACAAATGAAAACTGGTTTAGGTTTTTAATAAGCTGTAAATATTTTAATTAGCTGTATTTTAACATAAAGTGAGTCGTCTATTTCACTTATAAGATACCCATATTTAGGTAATTTGTACATTTTCCAGCACTGTAGCACCGTAGGTGTATAGCTGGCGGGCGATTCTAGCTCTTTTTTATTTTATTGAATCAGGCGTTACTTTGCGGAAATCCATTGTAACAGATGTTTGGCTGTTGATCACTCTTTCGAATTAATTCATACGTGTGAAAAACGAATTAGATTCAATATTTTGGAACAATTAGAAATCATAAAACACAATAATGTGTCCAGAACATTGTTGAATGAACAAATAAATATATCGAATTCCCCATTATTACGAATTTTTAGCAGAAATCGAGTCGCACAAAATTCCACAATCGATTCGTGAAGCAGTTACGAATAATTGATATCGGGGCGTTTGGTCTATATAAGGCGCAACCAAAGCGGCGGCAAGTCACTCTTGTGTCGTCGTTTGTACCGTACAGTCGATTTTCTGAGGATGCCTCGGTGTCGAGGCGAAAAGTACGTCGAGTGCGATTTGGTCTTTTCTGTAGCGAGTGCTTCGACAAAGTTGGCGAAGGACGTGACAAGTGTTTTTGTTTCCCGTGTTCGGACTCTATTTCTGATCTGGTCGCGGTGGTGGGAGGTGGGAACTTTAGGTAGGGTTGTCACATGTGAAGAACGTGACACTTTATATTGTTTCCCGAGCTCTTCCTATATTTGTGTTCTGGTCGCGGAGGTGGGTGGTGGGAACGTCAGTTAGGCTTGTCACATTCTGTGTCGTTTGGAGGATTATTTGCCGCAACAATTACACTGCTTACGCGAAATTAGCAAAATAAAGACTTATTTTACATCTCATTTTTATGTTTAAGCCATTACCTCGTATAAAATTCAATTTTAAATTAATTTTCCGATGAATCCGATAAAATGGTTTATTATTTATTAGTAACCAAATACTGTTCAAAAGTACAAAATATTATGTCGTATTCGATTCTATTTTGCAATATTGCATGAATCGAGTTCCGAGAGTAACCCTACAGATCTAAACGAATTTTGGTAGATACCTACCTGCTGTCACACACCGACACACACACATACACACAGACACGTCCAAATTACAACAGCTTAGTTTATATGTGCTTTAGAATAACTGAAAAGATAAAAAAAACACCTAATACACAGTGAAGCCATGAGCCACCTCCCTTTTTTTTTAGTCAAGTTCACGTCATTAGAAAATAATATGAACAGTTCAAAGCATGTTCAAAGGTGAAATGTATGGTGTATGTATATGTATAATGTAATGGTGTGATTAATGGACGCCCTCTTATACCTATCAATGGGCATGATTGCAAATGTGTTGATGACCATGAACGGCTGGACCGATCTCAATAAAATATAGCTAAAAACCATCTCGATCACGTCAGCTTTTAATTAAAAAAATACCGCATCAAAATTCGCCCATCCGCAGATTATTATTGGTCTAGAATAGGTATGTTGGTAGAGAGGTATGTATACCTACCTAGAAACGAATCTAACATTTCCCCCCAGTTTATCCTGAGTAATGTTTATAGATAAAGCTTTTCATTGCCAATATCAATAGGTACCTACATTTAGTTTTCAAGCTGTAAATAATAATTTTAGATAGGTACCTTCACAAAGTCGTTTAAATTAGACATTAGTTAACTGTTGCGAGCTGCGCGGTCTGCGCCCGGTTCCTTCGTTTCGATATTATTAGAAATGTCGAGATTGATTTTATTGTGAGTGTAGGTCCTGGCTATGTCTAAGTTTAATATAAAAAGGAGCGACAAAAGGGTCAATGTCCATTGGAGGTAAGTTTATAGTGATATCGTGACTTACGAGATTTTGTTGTAATATGACAACTGCAGCATTTGAAACATTTTGGGAACAAAGTTACAGTAATGTATTTTTCATTCATAATAAATACGCAATAAGTACATGTTATGCGCCAACAGAGTTTGTGATTGTTTAATAGAAGGTACGTATTCCAAGTCAAGGTATTGTCAGGCAAATAAAAAGTATGACGTCGACGACGAGAACGAACGTTATAAAACATTACCGATAACTACGTGTATACTTATAGGTAAGTTGAGGACCTTTATATTGATCGCTATAACCAATTTCATTTTCATTCTTCAAATAGAAAGAAAATATTCCCAAACATCTTAAAAATATCACCACCGTGATGTTGTTTTTATTGGTACCTAGGTAACCTGAGAAACTTGGGCCAATGACTACATGTGAATAATTATAATAAAGTCATTTAAACGATGTAAGGTATTTTTTTAAGATCTTTATAATTCTAAAAGTTCTTAAAACTCTATTACAAGGTGTACCAACATTTATTACATACCTACTATACCTATTGCGGGGATGTTTTGGTTTGTATCAAAGAGTAAATACTACGTTATAAGAGGCAGGACTTCCATAGATACATAGCAAACCCGAATTTGTTATGAAGTTTACTTAAAATGGCACATGTTACTTGACATATATCATGGTGAAAAGGTATAAGTAACCCGTAAAATTTGGAAGTAAGTCTAAAGGCATTCAGATATAAGGCAACTAGTGTCATATAATTTAGGCGAATAAAAAACATAGCAAACTTATTTTTTTTAAATGACAGTTGCGCCAAACTGGCTTGTATTGTTATGCTTGCGACTTATTAGGCCGGCCTTACAAAACAGTAATAAATGTAAGTATATAATATTAAGAAAAGAATTGAAAAACTCTCTCGTCTCTGTCGCCTAGCGTTCGTACTTGACTTCTTGAGGTCCCGGGTTCGATCCCCTGGTTGGGCAACAAAATTGGGTATAATTTGCTAATAAAACTAACGTTGCCTGGGGTTGAATGTGTGACCGGTTGGCGATAGGCTGCCACTTCATAGAGATGGGCGTGAAGTTATTTTTGAAAACTCGTAGTTGTCTGTCTCGCAATGTGAATTTTGTTAGAGCTCTGGCAGCGGAGGACGGACGTTGGACACGGGATCAGTCGCTACAAAATCTAGTCGGTATATGTATGGTGCAGGCTCAGACAAAATTAACTCTTTCATTAGTTATCTACAAGGTACTTAGTAGAAATTTGTATCGCCTCGTCCGGATTGCTGTAACTCGTCTGATCTAACCCCAAAGTAAGAGAATTGTGTGGTAATGTTGTAGCCCTCTTAATAATAGACACAGACTAAAGTACAACAACATTGTGACTCAGGCTACATATATAAATAAATATATATATCAACTTAGCTCTACTCTTACTTTAGTCTCTGTTCATTAACATGACAGATAACAACCACAGATAATAACCATATGTACTAGTACGAACCCCAATAACTATCATCATAATGTGAACATCTGTATATTGCAGGACGGCTGCGGCCATCGGTGGCGCCATGGACAGCTGCGGTCGTTGCATGAAGTTAAGTTTGGTGGTCATCAATGTCCTGACATTCGTAAGTAACGAAGCTAAGGTTTTATTTCAAGCTATAATCCCATTCCCTCCATGGGTTGTCGTTGGTACCTACAGCAAACGCACATTTAAACAGCTGATAGAACCAATTGGACGGTATATTCTCGAAAACAATGTGGAGAATAAATGATCAATTAACATATATTATGAGAAAGGTTATTTTGTAGAATAAATCAAATAATCATGAGTTGGTATTTTTGATGTCCAAGTATCAAACAAAAGGGATTTGTCTCATTATTTGGGGGGATTGTGATCTGAAACATTTACACAATAAAAATTAGAAACGAGTACAATGCCATTGTTTTTGTCTGAGTAGTAGGTAGAGGGTCAACCATGGCTTACAGAGTACAGACACCATCACGGATTAATGTAATATAATATTATATACTAGTGGACACAACACACCCTCCTGTGGCCTTGACACGTTAAGCCGATTGTGTAAGTGTACCGGCTATCCTTCCCTTCGGACCGGTCATGACAGAGTCGTCCTGACGGCAGAGCTACACTAAGAGCCGATATAGAAAAAAAATTATAATTATACCAATTGGCGGCTGTCAGTCGCGTCCGATAGTCGATAGTATGTGTGTATAACTTAAACAGTAGCACATAGAAGAAAATGGCTGAGCACTTGTCGTCGATTTTCAGTGACACGGGTCTGCGGGTGGAGTGGCTCAAGTGCATTTTAGACCCTTGCTCAGCCCTTACTTTTAACGTAGCGTAAGAAAAATTATCTTGTAAAACCAAAATATTTAGGAAATTTTATTACAAAGATACAATCGCAAACG
>NJDD01002745.1:138189-167314 GCA_002245505.1 Calephelis nemesis
CTCCTTTGATATTAATTGGAAAAATGATAAAAAATGTCAGCATTGCGATCCCTTAAAATTCAAAGATGAAACGCAGGGTTGTGCTAATGGTAAGGTATTATTACTTTTGCTTGCAGCTTTTTGCATTATATTACTTTTGCAGCTGAGCCGCTAGTCTCTTTTATTGTGCAGTTCTGAGGAATCTCGAAGATTTTTAAGCAATATGCGCAAAAGCAATAATTGTTTTCAAATGACGTCGTTTGGAGTAGGGAGACACATCATTATGCCAGGATGTTCTCCCACATTTTTCTGTGCAAGGTCAAATTTGACAGAATCTGTTCATACTAATATCAAAAAGCTGAAGAGTTTAATTTTGTTGCTACAATTTCTAAATGTGAGTTTCTGAAGATATCCCCAAAGGGTTAGTTTTGCCTAACTGCACAAACAGAGCACTCACGACTAGCCGAAGACATAAAGTCCCATAATGTGGTAGATGACTATCCTGTTGCCAACCGGGCAATAATCCAATTCCGGGCAAGTGGCAACGTTACTTTTAGTAGAAAATTGAAACTTCACATTTTCTATGTTTTTTTTTTGTTGCCCGGACCGGAAATAGAACCTAAGATCTTAAGAAGTAATCCCGAAGACGGACAGTTAGACCTCAGAGACGATACGTCTATTTCTAAAATTTCGAAAAAAAATCTGTTAGAGGTTTCCATAACTTGCTATACAGTTGAATTTCACAGGACTTGCCGAAGTCCAGATAAAACTGTAAACAAAATAACATATTCCTACTATTTATCTGAGGTAAAATTAGAGAAGAGAAAGAGTATGATCAGTTTTGAAGGAAAAATTGCTGAATTGATTTTAGTATTTACAAAAAAATAGATGATCAGCAAAACAAATCAGCAAAATCTAGTGCAATTTAACCCTAGTAAGACACAAGTTTGCGCGTTTTCCGCTTAAAAGATTCCCTTCGTCGCATCTCCTCAATTTGATAGCGTTTCCCTTACTGCCACAGCCAGCATTGGTATACTCGGCGTTGACATTTCGAGTAATGTTCAATTTCGTGGTCATCTGGAGGAGAAGGCTAAAATAGCCTCGAAAAAACTTGTTGTGCTCAGTAAAGCGAGACAGTATTTCAAGCCGACCCATCGCTTATAACTATATAAAGCGCAAATTCGGCCTCTTATGGAGTACTGTTCTCAACTCTGGGCAGGGGCTCCAGCGTAACAGCTCCTTCCGTTTGACCGCATTCAACGTAAAGCAATTCGAATTGTCAATGACCGGGCAATTACCAATCGGCTTGATCCCTTGGCGCTGCGTAGAGATGTTGGGTCCCTCAATGTTTTCTACCGCATCTATCATGGGGAATGTTCTGAGGAGTTGTTTGGCTTAATTCCGGCCGCTGATTTCCACCTTCGGACTTCGCGACATAGTTTATATATATGTTTTTGTATGTATGTTTGTGTCATGCCCACCATCTTGATACGAGGCGATCTACAACTGTGCGATTCCGAAGACATTTCTTACCTCGCACAACATCTTTGTGGAATCAATAATAAATGCAACCATAGCCTTAGCCAGTAGCGCCCCATAGGTATAGCAAACAAATTGAAACAAGAAAATTGCCACTAAAATGTAAAAAACACAATCGTTTATTCAACTTAAAAAAATACTTGTAAACGCAAAGGTTACAATAACATTACAATAATAATTAGAAATTTTAGGGGCAACTCAATTTCTTATCAAATAAGGCAATTATATCATGCATAGAAAATAACAAGTAAAACAGAAATTGTTTTTTTAATAATTTAATTCTTAATTTTTTAACATTTCATCAACATTTTTGTGTCTGATGCAAATGCAAGAAAACAGTAGGAGCAGGTTAAGAAATCTGTTATAAATCACATTCATGTCTTCATTTGGCATTTCAGTATGATCGTTTACGGATATTTTAAACGAATTTAACGGATTTCACCATTTTATTTAAATCACTAGCAAGGTAACCTAGAAAGTTTCCTGGCATAACTACAATACGCCGAACGTCCTATTGTAAAATTATAAACACTCGAGACCAGTAAAAACTCCGTAATCTTTAGATTGGAATGATGCGGCGAAATCACAACTCACTTTAAACAAAATATCGTCACGAATCAATTAAATATTAATTAATATATCTATTTATAATAACGGCGGCTTCGGATTTAGAACAAACTGGCAGGTCTGTGTGACCGGTTATGTCAAATAAATATTATGAAAAATCAGCAATTACCTAAAAAAAAATATTAATGAGCTATTTAATAAAATGTAACTAATATATGTATTGTAAATAACAATATTTTAATAACACTTGTACACATAGTATTTTTTTGGTAGTACAGCCCATAGCAGCACACCCACATGCAAACATTTTGTATGTGTTAAGTGCGAATACGATAAACAGGAGCCTGGTATAGTGGCTAGTTTAGCTTGATACGCAAAAACCTCAAAAAAGTAAAAAAAATGTTGTAATATAGATAAGGTCGAAAATTGCTTGCACCTATTTTTAATAATCGCTATCGATCGTTAATCACTTTCCGTTTGTTATTTGTTTGATACACGTTCATTTGTTTCTGGTTTTCATTCGTTTTTGATTGTAGGTATTTCGTTTTTAAAACATTACCACAATGCATACTAATGTTCTTCCTTCGACTGCATAATTCAACAAGTGGAAATCGTGACCAATTAAAGGTTTTTAATTTTATTGAATTAACGACAAGGGAAATTGACAAATTAATGAAAATGACGAATCAAGGATAACGACGAGTTAGCATACATCTCAATGAAATATAAATATTAACATTTTAATTCAATTATGCAAGAAAGTTCACCCAATGTTTACTAGGAAAAGTGTTAACTAAAGCCTGTTTTTTAATCTCAGAGACTAAATTATTGACATTAGCAATGTTTGTGATTCATAAATAGTGTCGTGCCATTATCGAAAAATGGTAACAACATTGATTAACGATTTTTAAAAGTTACACTGGAAAATCGAAACATGCGTATTTAGAAAGAATAAATACTCAATTAGGATGATTCATAACCTACAGGTTAATAAAAGACATTAAAGCTTCGTATTCATTTAATTTAAAAGTCCTTTTTTTGCATAACACAAACAAACAAACTGTGCAATTTTCTTTGGACAAAAGATCGCGAACAAGTACGCGGATACTACTGGTACTGGTAATAGATGACGACAGCGTATAGTCACCATAGGTATTGTGTGTCTTTGCTTGGCGGGGGTTTTAGGCCAATTGTGCAAGTCTACCAGCTGCCCCACCCTCTGGACTAGAACATGACATTGTCACTATGGCGGCAGGAATAGTTAAGGCAGTAGATCCCTATTCCGGCAAGTTGCTGCGCAGCACTCTACCACCAGTGATCTTGTTTGTCACTTTGGCTTTGCACGCCTCTTGAGGGCTGCTAGGAGGCATTCAGGACGGCACGTGTTATATTCTACACGGAGGACCCCGACTAACACATTGCTTGTCTAAGCATTCTTTAGCCAAATAATTAGGATTTATAACGATTTTTTATTTTATATTTTTATTATATTACATATTTATAACGATTAAGTTTCACGTAGGTAGGGTAAGATTTTTTACACAGAGGACCCGAACCAACACGGGGGAAAATATACAGGTATATACTAACCTAATAGTAACTATACAAGTTTATCCATGTATTAGTTAGTATCCCTGTTCAGCAACAATAATACAAGCATATATTTTTCTATACTTTAGAAATAGATCAATTTTTGTAATTTTTCCGGGCCCACTGACTTTTTTTTAATTTAAAACGTGACACATTATAGTAGTAATGCAATAGAACGTTACAGAAAATAACAGTTGGTAGTTGACAACTTGCACACAATAAGCACATCAGACGCACATTGAACATTTCAATAGATTGAAAGACATAATTTACAATAATTTAGTAAATAGCAACCGACTTCGATTTGCACAAAAATTTAAGTATTTTCCTCGATTTCCATTCGATTCCATCAAGAAGACTCAGACTTTTTGACACTGAGACCACTTCGGAAATATGCTATTTTAAATAAAAAAATTATATGACGTCCTCTTTTTTTATGTCAGTTATAGTGGCTAATTTATTTTGGGTTGTAGTATCAAACAAATTTAGGTTTTCCATTTTTCGAAAATCGACATTAGTTTACGGAATGAAAAATCGGTATCATAGGACATCACTACGAAAAAAATACAGGTATCGGAGTCAAAAAACAGGCTATAAATGATACAATTTATTTACAAACACTTGTACTTTCCACAATATATTTTTATTTTTTATTTTTATAGTTTATTTAGACCACCGGTTTCTCTATACAAACATCACCAAGGCTATATAACAACTGAAGTTTTGTTAAAAATAATACCGCCTAACAGTCATTCTCAAAAATGAGAAAATGAAAAAAAAACAAAAAAAGAATAAATGAACAAATGAAATAAACCAAAATATTTGTGAATGTTGACCGCCTCGTTGGTCGAGTGGCTAGCGTACTCGCCTAACTGCATCGACGAATCGCGAGGCTCGGGTTCGATTCCCGACGGGGACAGGCATTTGTGTGATGAACATTTAGATATCTGCATTTCCGGGTCTGGGTGTTTATTAAATTTACTCTGGTATCTATTTAAGTATTTCTATGTAATAGTATCGTTGACTAACACCCATAACACAAGCATATAATTTGCTTACTTTGGGGTTAGATTCAATTTGTGTGACTTGTCCAGAGAGATATTTATTATTTATATTTATTTATTAGTCAGGAAAATTATGTTTGATAAAAGAAGATTGCACTGTGTACGTTTTCCTTAATGGATTTTCAGACACGCAGTTGTTTTGAAAAATCCACGTTGTAAAGAATTCTGAATCAAGGATTAAAGTGGATATAAGAGTGCAAAAAGATCCATAAATGGATTTTTTTTGTGCATTACGGTGGACTTGGGGTCGTTTTGGTGGTGTCAAATGAAAGGACTAATTCAGCCACCACAACGTCAGCGCTTGCTGTTCTCCTGTTCAAGGTGTACCATCCCGGCCTCCTGTTGGCATCCCACCATTATCTTCTTAAGTGTCTACGCGGCTTGAAATTTTTACCATTAAGAAATTCGTCTTCTTGTTTGCCTTCCAATATCATGAAAAGAAAAAAAAAACTTTTCTTGTGCCTTTAATTTGTACAAAAAATAAAATTCGTTGTAAAATTTACTGGTTCTTTTTAAGTTTTGACCTTTCTTCTCGGCGGGAATTTAATAGTGTTTGGGTTGCCTTCCTTGTAGTGACCGTTGCGAGTGTACCAGCCACAGGTGCGGAGTACAACGTCGGCGCTAGTGGTGCCCAGCGGGAGCCCCATCGCGCTAATACGCTCCAGGACTTGAGTAGGACCAGCTATTATCTGTAACGTTAAACGTGAACATACATGAAATACTATTGTTTCGCTAATCCCGTGAGTTGGTAACTGCCACATTGTGTAAACTCAGGTAACCCGACAGTCACCTTCTCGACTTGCGCATCTACAGCCGGCCTTAGCGCAACATCCAGAGCATCAAGTCGTTTCCAAACGGAGTTGAGTGACGAACCCAGGAGACCGACTATAGATAATTGTCAAGCGATTGCGGAAAAAGTAACGCTACGTTCAATAAAATATGTTTCTCGTGGCAATATAATACATAGTTCTAAATCAGACTAAAAAGCATGAAAGTAAGATAATTGCGATCGAAACGAAAGCGCTACGTAAAATCTGTGGTGTAACGCTCGCTGACCGCATTCGTAACAGTCAGATCCGAGAGAGAGTGGAATTGAAAGAAAGTGTTGGTGTTACAATGCGAAAGGGCGTGCTCCGCTAGTTCGGTCATGTAAAAAGAATGACTGAAAGGTTAACAAACCCGGGGAGACCAAGGTTGACATTCCATGATCAGATCATTCGGATATTATCCGAGGGTGGTGTCAAGAGTCTAGGAAACCGGCGTGTTTGTATGAAAAGGGTAATGAATGTGAAGAAAGCCAGACGGGTTTGTCAGGATCGTAAGTTCTGGCACTCGATACTCTGTCTACCCCGTAAGGGACTTGGTGTGAAGATATGTATATGTATGTGAATCAGACTAAACTCAGTTCTACAATATGACACCCCCATATTTGGGGTAATTTGCTTGATTTGATTAAAATCTTTAGAGTTCAATAAAAGTGGATACGAGCGACGTGTAGTGAGTCACTTGCATTCTTGTATATCTCTTAAAATTTTACCGTTACCTTGCTTATACATTTTGGACGTGTGCGTATTCGTTTATCTCTTAAAATTTTACAGTTAACTTGATAATACATTTTGGACGTATGTGTATTCGTAAAAAAACATTATCATTTGTTTAAAACAAATGCTGAAATTTTAGGAATTTCATATTTTAGAAGTAGTGAGAAAAGTTGTGTGTGCCTAGCCAAAAACTCAATATTTTATATTTTTTTCATGATTTTGGAAGGCATAATACAAGCAGACGGATTTCTTAGTGGGAAAAAAAATTACGCTGCCTAGGGACACCAAAGGTGATAATGGTGCGTTGCCAACATGAGGCCGGGATGGTAAGCCTCAAGCAAACGTATTAAGGTTACCGGCTACCTTAGCCTCCGAACCGAAACCCGTCAAAGCACTGACGTTATGGCGGCAGGAATAAGCAAGGCGTAGGTATCAATTCGGACGAGTAATTGCGAAACTCTACCACCTAGTCAGAAAGGCAGATGGTCTATTCTGCAAAGGGGCCCGAACCAACACGGGGTAAAAATATTGTCTATTTTCTATTATTCGTATATATTACAACAATATTCCTGATACATAGTTTTAAATCACTCACTCTAAAAAGGTTTCCAAAGAAGTTATTTGGCTTGTGGTTAGATAAAGCTTTCAACATGTAGTGCAAACGATTTTTAACAGATAAGTTCAATTGATATGTTTTTGTAAGTTCATTTGTCCCTTTCTGGGAACGTCTTCCTTGTTAATAAATTATTTTTCTTGGTATTTATTTTCAATTCATTCATATAAATCTCCTGTCACGATGATTATATATATGAATCTCCTGTCACGATGATTATATATATAAATCTCTTGTCACGATGTTTGTCCGCGATGGACTCCTAAACTACTTAACCGATTTCAATGGAATTTGCACACCGTGTGCATTTTGATCCAACTTGAGATATAGGATAGCTTACATCTCAATTTTATGGTAAAAAAAATTACCGTCCGAGCGCAGCCGGAACAGGCAGCTAGTTTATTATATTTTTTAAATTTAATTTATTATATTCATTAGCCGTTACAGAATGTCATGTCAGGGCTTTGAGTAAAGCGATCAGCCCCTTACGAGGAAATACACGATACACTAATTTCTTCGTAATTAATGCACCTGTACTCTTTAACTGAAGGAAATTGAACTAATTACCGTGTAAATCAACAAATTTTATTTATAATTAACGAGAAGTTCTTTAACTATTAAAAACTAGAACCATCTTCTTTCACGGTGACGCCAAAACCCGATACATATATGCATTTTTTCTAATTTAATAATGTTCTTGGTTGCCGGGGAGTTTGTTTTGTCGTTTCTTCTAGCTAGCTGACTAGTTAGGTTTGGAAAGAGTGCTAGCTTATGTTAGTTAGGTTGGTTGAAAAATTAAAACATGATATGTTATTGTTCTAAAAAATACATTTAAAAATATTTGCACATCACAATATGGTAGATTAAACAAATATTTTTTGTAACAACTTCTAACACACATTTTCAGCAAATTCACACGCACACGGCTCTTCTGATGTTAAGAGATAACCATGGCCTATAGACACCATAGATGTTACAGGTGTTTTCGCTGTCATGTGGCCGGGATGTTAGGCACATGATAAAACTACAATTGTCGTGGCAGTGAGGCGGTGGGTATGAGTAACTGGGATCAGGCTGGGGCCCAGTACCGATTACTATACTTCATTGAACCAGGGTGGCTGCTGTTCAGTACCAGGAGGGGACAGGAGGAGCGGGTAGGTGCGGTGAGGTGGCGGCTGTGAGGGTTTTGGAGGAGGAGGGTAACCTTGTCATCTTGCCCGGTCCGCCATGGGGTCGCGATCGGTACAGCGGTGCCCACCGCTATTGAGGCCCCGGGCAGAAGCGTGTCGTGGTACCGCGTACCACTTACGACGATCTGCAGCCCCATGTTGGAGACGTTTGCATGGAAGGGAATAACGACATGGATCTCGTGTGGACCTCCGCCGGGGCAGAGGGAGCATACGAAAGCTTTCCCATAGCAACAGCATCTGGCGCAGGAAGGGACATTGCGGGGTTTTAGTCAGAAAGAGTTTGACTATACCCGCCACTTCCCCCGAAACATTATAACATATCCTAACGTTAAACAAAAAAGGGGCACTCAACTGACCGGAACACAACAGAGTCCCAGGCTAGTTGCAACAGCGCTCTACCACCAGTGGTCTTGTTAGTGATAACCTACATATTTACCAGTCCTCGCCACTAACGAGCTGCTTACTAGAGAGGCAGATGGTCTATTCCACTCAGCGGACCCGGACCGATGCAAATAAAAAAATTGTACAACAATACTACGCATTATAATTTGCTTGAAAGTAAGTATCAGATAGGCAAGTATTCAGGGAAAGGTAGCAAGAGTTACAACCAGGGCACTGACGATTACTCGAAGGCACTCAGTCCCACAATGTGATAGGTGGTAAACCTATCTTTATTATGTTTGAGCTTACGACGAGAATAAGATTCGTATGTACAGGAAGTACCAAGCAAAAAAATATAGGTACCTATTAAATAAGTTTATACTTGATAACTACGGGCTAAAAAGATACTCACTCTGCCGAAAACGACATTTTTCCCGTTAAGTTGTGAAAGAGGCTTGAAAATAATATTAAACTGGCCATAAACCTCGTTGTCTGACGTGACGGCCATTGACAGTACACCTGGTGAGTAGATGACATTTCGATTAGCACGCTTCCATGGAGTTTCAGAAAATAACTTTTTTATGAACATAGTATGGGAACACAGAAAAGCAAATTTTCCTTATTGTAGTATATAATTTACGTGTTTGTCGTCTGTAAACGTCACTGATGTTATTGGTGTGCTACCAAACTTGGGCAGGGAGTTTAAGTCAGTCTGAGGCTGCTCCAGGGTTGCTCAAGCATCACACCTGAGACGCTTATTTTGATGGCAATACCATTATTCTTGAACATGGATATAATATCGGCAGTAACCTAACCTACCGTAGCTATACAGTTTGTATCCGGTTGGGGCGGCGATCGCTTACCACCATCAGGTGAACCATTGGTACGTTTACATCTTCTTCCTGTCTCTCTCCCACCTACCTACATATCAAATCAAATTTTTATTCGACGTAGCTGTACTATATCGTCACATCATACATACTTAGATAGAAAATAGTTACAATATAATAAATTTGACATAGAGAATTAGCAAATTAATGATTCCATTAAATATTTAACAAATAATTGCACACACAATTTCCAAATAGTTGCTACAAAATGGCCAATGTAAATACAATTGCATTTCATTAAAATAAAATCGTAAAAATTGTGATATGAATGCCAAAAATGTCAAAATAATAAAATAACTCAAAATGTAAAACAAGAAGAAATGTAAAAATAATTATAACAAGATATACTTATCATGTTAAATAAAAAAAAAACAATTTTGTATAATAAATTGACAATCAATCAATCAATCAAAAGAAATATATAACAAATAATAAAAAGAAATATCCAAATATTCAATATTACAGTTGCTTTCAGTTCATTCATTTACATTCAAAATGTCAAGATAAAAAAAAAACATAAATCGAAATAAAAAATTCATAAACAAGTTGTTACATCACTCACCAGGTACTGAGTGGTTCAGTTTGAAATTTTCAGGCTCAAATGGCTCTTTGAGCCCCTCGGGGATGTAAGTACCAAATCCGTTATCCTTGGTCACATCTCCGGCACGGCAGTAAAGGTCTGGAATAATTCTGAAACACATTTGAATGAGGTTTTATTTAAAGCTTTAACTTAAATTGTGTGAGAAATTCTTAATGTTTGATTCAGGTTCTTTACGAACAACTTTTAATCCGTTGCGGTTTCGGTCACATTTTAGAGCTAAAGGTAACAATCTAAGTATAACTGTCCAGGCGTGCATCTCGTAGCACGCGGCCATTGGTTTGCCGACATTAGCCTAGGAGGCCAGCTCGGAGGCCCCTATCTAGGTATTTTACATGATGTAAAATTACGTATTGTAAAATTGGTAGTTACGTCCCTGACTTCCGGCTAGTCGAAAACTAGACTGACGATTTTTCACTGTCTTCGACTGTAGGTAGGCAGAACGGTTATAATGATTGAAAAGGATGTTATCAATTGGATCGTTTTTTTTACCAACTTTTTACTTAATTCTTACATAATTCGCTAGTATTGTCTTCAAGAGTACCTAAAATGATATATTCGATACCAATTTACAATACTGCATGAATCGAGCTTCAAGAGTAACCCTACTGGTCGCGGAGGTGGGAGGTGGGAATTTTTGGTAGGGTTGTCACATGCGAAGGACGTGACAATTTATATTGTTTCCCGAGCTCTTCCTTTAGTCGTGTTCTGGTCGCGGAGATGGGTGGTGGGAACGTCAGTAAGGCTTGCCACATTCTGTGTCGTTTGGAGGACTACTTGCCACAACAGTTACACTGCTTACGCGGAATTAGCAAAATAAAGGCTTATTTTCATCTGTTTGTACGGGTAGTAGAACTTAGAATATAATCTATGCTATAACAAAGAGGAAAGATTTGATTGTTTGATTGTTTGTATTGAATAGACTCCGAAGCTACTGGACTAATATTCGAAAAATACATATTCCATTAGAAGCAAATATTATCCCTAATAAACATAGGATACTTTTTACCGCAGTAAAATGCTTCATTCCCACGTGGAAACTGGTAATAGGACAACGGGATAAGGAAGAATTAAGGTAAGGCAGAATTACCCTTCCGTGCTGAGATAGGTGGCGGCGCTGCTGTCGGTGTGTCAACTACTCATCAACTACTAAACGATGTGTATTTCGATGGTTTCCCAGACATATATTATACATACCTTAAATCAATTTTTCTATACATATCCTATTAATATTATAAATGCGAAAGTTTGTATGTATGGATGTATGGATGTATGGATGTTTGTTACTCTTTCACGCAAAAACTACAAAGTCGATTACGATGAAATTTGGTATGTAGGTAGCTGAAGACCCAGAATAACATATAGGCTACTTTTTATCACGGAGTTCCCGCGGGATTGGGACTTACGTGGGTGAAACCGCGGGGCGCATCTAGTATGCTATATATTTAGAATTTTTCTATAACTGTACGAGCATATTCAGAATGTTTGCACCAAATGTCTTATTTTTTAAACGGGTAGATACAACAATAAAATAAAGAACGATTTGATAATTGGTTTGTTTGTTTTGAACGGTATTGAACAATATTTTACCATCGAAAGCCGACGTTATCCCTGATGAACAAAAGTAGATAGTATAACTTTTTACCGCAGGAAATTGCTTAACTCTCACGGGACAACGAATAACATAGCACCGAGAAGTAAAAAGTAGCATTTTGTACCTATTTAATTTTAAACTAATGAAATTTTATACAGGTGTTTCGATGATTTCTTCTAAGTTTTAAAAATACAATTTAACCCAGTAGATGGCACTGGTGTCAGTTTGTCATCTACTCAATAATGTAAAAGAGGAAAGATTTGATTAAATATTTTACCATCAGAAGAACACATTATCGCTGATGAACATAGAGTACGTCATTTCTATGAAAAATTAAAAATTAGTCTACCCATGCGATGCAGGGAGGGCTGCTATTACATTTATAATAGGAAAGTTTATAAATTTAACTAGACAGGCAACAGTGTCCGAAGTTTGGAAACAAGCGACACAAATTAGACGCCATTTTGTAGCGTTTTCTAATGCTGGGTTTCATTTTTTGCTTGGTTAGAAATCTGCGCTTACTTCTATCGGCATCGTTAGCGTAAGTCAAAATAAGCGACTTTGCTACCATTTATCGTTAGACACTATACGTTTGTATAGTATAGACTATAGACTCGAACGCTACCACATCCTTGTGCATTGGGCTACGTCTTTTCCATTCGTTTTATTGGTCCAGTATATATTTTACCATTATCCAACAAGCGGCTAAATTGAAATGTATATTAACGATAATGTTAGCAATGAAAATTCGTCTAGCCATATTATTGGCACTTACCTAAAAATTCTCGTTCCCATATAAGCGTGGCCATTTGAATCTCCTTTAATTAAATTTAAAAACAACTGACATGTTCTCGGCACAATATCGTTGAATAATTCAACAGTCACCCTTCCAATTTTAGAGCCCCCGGTCACCCAAATCTCCAGGGAAACTCTGAAAAACGATGCAATATAAAAACATGTTCATATGATTGTTTTCCATGTAATCTACCGTTCATATAAATGAATTAATTGCAAACTTCACCTTTGGTAATCTGCAGAAATATTTGCTAACTGTAAGACAAGGACGTCATAAGCTTAGAAGTGATTTTACCTTTAGTCAAATATTATGATAATTATAATAACTAGGTAGTATTGTAAATATTAGAAAACTGTACGTATCTGTAGACTCGCCCAATGTTAATAATGTATCTCAATCTAATGGATTTCAAGCAATCTAGATAGCTGCGTATCCGCCGGCCTATCCCATACGTAATTTCCATATTTATCCAGTCCACAGATATGTTATTAGCAAGCGATAACATAAAAATGGATCAAAATATCAATCTTGGACAGCGAATTTTGGATTAGGATTGATTATTAATATTGGCCGTTAGTTACTTTGATTGTTATTAGGATTAGTTTTCGTTTGGTACCTATACCTACCTAATACGCAGTAAGAGTACCTACTTTGCGCTATGGCTAAAACATCTTGCAAGTTAGGCATATATTCGTAGTTAGACTTACCAAATACACGAGTAAGTCGGGGACGAAAACTACTAGCTGTTACACACATGTACGTAATGGGTTTTTGTTGCAAAGCTAGTATGTACATTTCCCTTTCTCCCTTAAGTCTTTATCTACATACCGAAGAAGGAGCAAAGTGGAATAGTAAGAGTGGGAAGGTAGGTTCCCACGTTTTGTCATGTCACGAACAACTGGGATGAACCTTTGAATGACGATGAATGTCATTTTAAAATATAATTGTGATCGAACAGTCAAATCTCATAACGTACCTACACTAAGAATTTTTCATACAGTACAGGCAGTCCTCGACTTACGTCGTTTCGATTTACGTCGAACAATGTTTTGACACTATTCCTCAAGCATACGTCAATTGTTTCGATTTCCGGCATAGGAGAATTCACTTGTTGCGAGGTCAATATCAAAAGGTCAAAAGATCTCATTGAATTTTAGGCACAAGTAAAAGAGGAAGCAATCGAATCACAAGAGATATCTCTGAAAAAGAACTTACACTAAAAAAACTTTCCGTAGCCTTTGCAAATTTGGAGAATGCTATGAAAATTTTTGAAGAAAATGATCCTAATTTTAAGAGAAGTTTTAATGTTAATAACAAAATTTGTGCTGCCTATCAGTGTTACCAAGACCTGTATGATAGCAAGAAGAAAGAAGCGAAGCAATCTAGAATTGACAGTTTCTTTAAGCCAAAAGTTTAATGTATGATGTATTTCTTGAGCCATTCCATATTTTGATTATTGAAGTTTTATGATTATTATAAAAATTAAAAACAGACAAATACCAAAAATAACTAGCAATTTCATAAGTACATACATAATAATTTTAAGAACTTACTTTGGATAATAAAGTATGTATATATCCTTTGTTATAAATGCAGTTTTTTTTTAATTTTGAGTTTGTGTGGAACCTAACCCTAGAGTTTTACATGTAAACATATGAAAAAATATGTCTCAATTTACGTCGTTTCGATTTACGTCGCGCAATTCCAGAACCTAACATGCCGTAAGTACGAGGACTGCCTGTACTTACTTAAAAAAACAATTTAAAGCGATGTAAACCATTTAAGATTTAGTTGCTTAGAATATTGAATGTACCTATTAGGCGAATAGGCCAAAAAAATAATTTTGTCGAAATAACAGTTTAGTCATAATGCGAAATAGTCTTTCCCACTGTTAGGTACACCGAACGAAAATGTTTGGTAATTGAAAAAATAATATCTTCACGATCGTATCCCGAAGAAGTAGGCAGAGAGGTACAACCTGGGCATGCACGTCTAGACACTAAGTCGTACGATGTGAACAGTGCACCAAGGGACTGATTAATTAATAAAATTTAGTAATTTTTTTTTGTTTTTATTTTTTTAATTGCCCTCAAATCCAAATACAGAAAATAAGGTCTTTTGTTTAAGATAGATAATCTTGTCCTTTACCTGGCAGTTTGTAGGAGGCGAGCATATTATGTTAAGTTAGGTACCATTAGGTACCAATAATACGAAATGTATCAGTGTGTCATCGGTTATGTTGCTGCACAGTAATGTTCTAGGTTAGGGAACTACAACCTTACCGTTTCCTGTCGCCACAATGACAGCGACTCAGGCGCCAGGACACCGACACATCTATATACAATCTATAAATCACTATTATCTCTTCCCATAGGGAGTGTGCTCGTTCGCTGGCTGGCTTATGCTATAAAAAAGTGATAACAAAGATAGATAAAATACAATCATACTTTGAGCGATGAATATGCATTGGTTTTTCAAATGCTGGATCTCGTATGCCTCTGTCTATTGTTTCCGTTTCAAACAGAATGAATGGTAACCTGTAGATAACATAAAAATCAGTTTGCAGAAAAAATCCTGTACATTTTGAAACTGCATGCTTTATCTGTACCTCCTTGCGCTACTGAGGCTCAAATTTGTCCAAACGAATTCAAAGAAGTCATCAGGCCATCTCCTAGATCCAGATCTGGCCCGATCACGCGACACACAATCAATTGCACAACAGCTGATGGCACCACTTAAAGCTGCAGGCTACACTGTAGGGCTACTATCTTCAAGTATGCAGACTAAAGCCCATGCACAAATCTATTTGTTGTTGTTTTTCTCTTTGATTATGTCTAATCTTAACTCCAACATGCTGTCAGTAATTTCCGGTTTGTTGAGTGTACTTTTTCGCACAAAGTATTTTAGATCGGCAACGTGTCAATACGTTGACGTGTCAATATGACAACTGCAGACATCGTGTATTTTATACTTACCAATCAACAAGACCGACGGTGGCAGAGTGTCGAGCAGCAAAATGCTCAGGTAAAGTATCCACATCCTTACCTATTTCTGACGATATACAAAGTGCCTATTTCTGCCACTAATGCCACAATCTTGGTCGGAGGGCAGGAAAGACTTGCACACAGCTTGGCCTCAGGACCATAACATTTAAGGCGTTTATAGGCCACGCAGAGTTTGTAGCTTATAGCCGTTGTGCTAGTTCAGTCTATCTTATCCCAAATAACAAAAATTAACTAGCTGATAGTTTTTCAAGATTAATGACTTACGATGCTCCTAGGATCAATTTCCGTTTTGTAGATCTCCACATAGTATCCAGTTCTTTTGTAAGTGGTTGTTCGGATCTCTAAAAATTAATGTGCTTTAATTTTTAAGCGACTTCAAACAGACAGAGAAAGAAGAGGAGGAGGATTGATAACCTTTTTTTGATTGTACGTTTTTTGGTTTATTTGTTACACGATTACTGGGATATTACCAAATCGACTTCGATGGATATTTTTATGGTCATAATTTTGTGATGGTTGCATATAAAACTTCACCTTTTTTGCGACGATGATAATAGATGTATACTTAAAAAATATGCACTATTAGATAACTATAACCTGGTATAACATACAAACATCTTGCCGGAACTTGTTAAAAACATATAGGACTTTCTTGAAATCATACATACCCTTAAATTGCAACATGGTAAGGAAATAACAGTTTCACTGCGCTTCAATTATACTATGTCGGTTAGAAATAAACTCGACAAGGTGAGAATGAATTTCACCGCGTTGAATCCGGCTACTAATGGAGAATGTACCTTAATCTGAAATACTTATATGGAATGCAAGTTACAGTGACTTGAGCTTAAGTATACTTAACACATACACCGTGGCCAGTACTCACGACTAGGATAAGGAATTTTGCTCCAGTTACCCCGTTTAAATATACATAGGTCATTGCCCTGTTCCAAACTGAGGCTAGGGTTAAGTAGTGCTGATAAACTTCTGAAATGGCCACGATGTTACACGTGGATGGCGCGGGCGGTGCGCCATTGGCACTTTTGAAGTCTATTGGCGGTGTATTTCTTGCCATTAGAAAATATATCTTCTTTAAATTTTAAAGAAAAAAAAACTTTCGCCCCAGATAGGATTTAAACCTGTAATCTTTCGTCTCAAGCCGACGAATGCTCTAACCAATTGAGGGACTACTCATGTCCCTTCTTGTTTTAGGGATAATTTTGTCTACTTTAATATCCTCGGAGTTGCAAATGGACTTAACGTGTTTAAATATTGCCTCCTCCGATGTATCTGGTGCAGAGACCACACGTGTAGAAATCTCTTCCTCTGTATGGCTTAAAAAGAAGAAATCTGCGAATTTCCTCCTTTTTGGCCTAATCTGGAAGCCAACTTCGGTTTTTTTCGGTTTCCCATTTTCCAGCCATTTTCAGATTCACAGGATTCCTCCTCTATTATAATGTCATTTTGCTGTAATAATTTTAAATTATTCCCCATTGAATAATTTAAGCGTGTAGACTCATCCTTTGTTACGTTGAGTCACTCGGCGCGTACGCAACGTCACAATCGGATCTATCGGCGATTTTGCAGCTTCCGACATAAGTGTCCCGCTTACACTTAGTGTACCTGATATCCCGGTCGGTGCATGTTTCCCTCTCTTGGACACACCTACTGATAGAAATTCGGATTCGGAACCTACTGATACTGATTCGGATTCTACTGAGGAGAATTCGGTTTTGTTTTATTCTCACAACTTAGGATACTTATACATTATTCCTTTGGCAAAGACCCAAAATGCATTTTCACCATCTCAGTTTCGCCCAATCTCAATCCTTCCTTTTCTTTCAAAGGTGTTAGAGCACATTGTCCACTCCCAATTGGCTAATTTTCTTAGAGAGAATTGTCTCCTTCATCCGAATCAGTCAGGCTTTCGCCCTGGCCATAGTACAGTCACTGCTTTAATTCGAGAGACTGATGATATCCGTCAAGCTATTGATGAAAAACTACTTACTGTTCTCGTCCCTCTAGATTTTAGTAGTGCTTTTAACTCAGTAGATTTTGATTTGTTAATCAGGGTGCTTGCGTCTTTAAATATATCTTCTTCGGCCCTCGATTGGTTCAGTTCGTATCTAAATGGACGTTCGCAGTGTGTCATCTCTGGTGAAGTCAAGTCCAAATGGATTGATTTAAAGGCTGGGGTTCCTCAAGGAGGTGTCCTCTCACCACTCTTATTTTCTATATTTATTAACACCATAACGAACATTATCCACTCAAATTTTCACCTATATGCGGATGATCTACAGATATATCGCCACTTTCGTGCCGGGGACATATCAAACGCTATTAGTGATATAAATAATGATTTAGATCGAATCCATAATTGGGCTCAATCGTTTGGCCTTCCTGTAAATCCAGCTAAGTCACAAGCTATAATCATTGGAAGTCGACACATGTTGAATGTTATAAATAGTGGTGTGATACCTAATTTATATTATAACAGTATATCTATACCTTTTACTTCATGTGTTGATAATTTGGGTATTTCGTTAAGTTCAGATCTATCTTGGAACTCCCACGTCAGTAAAATAAGTAAAAAAATTCATTACACTTTTCACTCCCTTAAGCCTCTTCAAAATTTCTTGCCCATTAAAACTAAAATTTATTTAATGCATACACTTATACTTCCTATTATTGACTATGCTGACTCATGTTACCTTGATGCCACTGAAAAGGTAGTGAATAAACTTGAAAAGATGCAAAATCTTTGTATTCGTTTCGTGTTTGGTATAAAGAAGTTTGACCATATTTCTAGTAAGTTGCAATGGCTGTCTATACGACAGCGCAAAAAATTTCACATCCTTTGTTTGCTGTTCAAAATTTTATTTCATCCGTTGTCTCCTAAATATCTGCGAAATTCATTTAATTTTTTACATGCACACGATTCACCCTGTCGTTCATCTGTCCGTACTCAGTTGCGATTTCCCACAAGTCATTCTGCTGCATATTCGCACTCCTTTACAGTTCATGCTGTTAGGTTATGGAACTCGCTTCCTAGTGAGATTCGTGAATATGAAACCCTAGTTTCTTTCAAAAAACAATTAAAAGAACTTTTTTTAAGAGTTATTTAGCTTTATTTGTGTAGATGTATTATGATTCGGTATGTATTATGTTTAGTATGTAATTGTATTTAGTATGTAGTTATTTTTTTTGTATAGTTTTGTACACCAGGTCTACATATTCCATTTATTGTTTTCCTTTAACGGGTTGGCTGGAAGAAATTTCATTCATTTGAGATAAGCTCGCCCTTTGTACTTATGTTTATTTTAGTCTTAAGTTTTTCTGTATTTTTGTTTGTGTACAATAAAGAGTTAATAATAATAATACTTGAATAATTCTCAGCTAACAAATTAGCCTGAGATTTTATAACACTATTCCGTTCCAGAATCACTTTCTCAAGCGAATTTACTTTTTTACTTAAAACTATAATTGAGTTTTGCAACTCTTGCACCACTTTTCGAAGTTAGCTAGCGACATTTCTACAATAAAAAAATTCAAAGATATAGAACGCGTTCTATCGAATCTCTGCAAGACAAGCTTTTTTTTATGAGATGCTTCTAATAGGGGAAAGGTCTTTTCGTTACCCTACGTTTCTTTCGTTTTATATACCTGGAAGTTAGACTGGTCCGAACCAGCCGGTTTACGAATTATACAAACACCACAATATTGTACACTTACAGCTACAAGAAGTCTGGAGTAGATGTAGAGATTGTTCTTACGCAGTTCATTGAGCTTCCGCTGTCGCTGTTTACAGAGTAGCTTGTTGTAGGTGTCGTCGGGCTCGGGCACCGTCCAGCTGTCGACGAAACCCTGTTACAGTTGTTTTGTTAATAAGTGGGTTGCAATACTTCAGATAATTGATCAACTGCCGATTCGCCAGATACCTCAAATGTAAATAGGTATATGGGAACAGAATAGTTAATAATACCTACTAAGTAGCATATTAACTATATACTTATATGTGACATTTTTAACATATACTCTAATTGGTGGAAGAGTTTGGCGACAACTCGAAACTTTTTTTTTTTTTTGTAACAGTGCTGTCGCAAAATCATTTATTCGTTTATTATTGTAAGTATTAGTATTTTATTATAAGCACCTTTTCCCATTTAATTTATTTGTTATCAACATTTAATTAAAGCTTAAAGTTTAAAAAAGTTTTTAAAACTTTAATATTTTTTTCCCGTGTTGGTCCGGATCTGCTAAGTAGTATGGTGTATTTGCCTTCCTGACAGACAGCTCGTAAGAGGCGAGTACTGGTTAAAATACTCAGCACTCTCTGGTCAGCACCAACAAGACCATAGGTGGTATGCTGTGCGACCATTTGTCTGGATAGGGATTCCCCGCCTTAAGTATTCCTGTCGCCAGCCAGTGACGCTTGAACTGTTACATCTTTTGGTGTCTATGGCCCACGATTATCTCCTTCCACCAGGAGAGCCATCTGCTTCTGTCGTGCTTGTGTTCGATGAGCTCTCACACAAAAATACATTTCAACAATGAGTAGTTTGAGCACTTTGACAACATAGACGGGACAAACGTTGAATAAAATCCGAGGAATAATGTTGAACGATAACAAACGAAGATCAACGAGCTCACCCCTGTCCTCTGTATGATGTTGATTCGCTTCAGAAGATCTTTATTGACGTTCATATTATCCTCTAGTTGGGAAGCGTAGTAGTCCAGCCTCCGAGGTTTCAGGTAGAGTTCAGGGTACAGCGCTGGCGGGTGATCGTCCACTTTGTGTTTCATCATTTGTAGCTGTAGATTGAAATACTAAATGTTCATAAACTAATTTCGGAGTGTTCCGTACATACATACATACATTTTTTCCCTGACCTCCTCGAGGTTTCGCGCTACATGAGTTACATTTAAGTCGTTCCACAATTATTGGTTGCTGGACGAGGAAGTGTTAGGATAAAATTAATCAGATGACAATTTTTAACGTTTTAAAAACGAAAAGAAATTAAAACTAATCTCTAATTAAACGAGACTATCTACTTAAAAATACAAAATAAAATGAGCATGAGTCCACCGAAGGAATACACCAATTATGATTTTTTATATGTTTGTTACGCAATAATTAGGCATATTACGAACAGTGAATCGTCGTAAACAAATTAATAAAACGTACAAGGGACCTTCTCTTAATCTATTTTTTATACAGAAGGAGGTAAACGAGCCAGAGGGTCAACTGATGGAAAGTGATCGCGACCGCCCACGGACATCCGCAACACCAGGAGTATCACAAACGCCTTGCCGACCTTTAAATTTTAAATTCAAATCTATAAAAAATAAAATTCAATGAAATAAAATGACAATGAAAAGAAGTAAGTTAATATATTAATCATCAAAATAATGAATGCTAGTGTTCAATGAAATGAGCTCTTTTAATTTATAAATAATCAATATAAACTATTTCTTAGTAGCACAATTCATTTTCACAAAACTATTGTTAACGTGAAAATTTACGGCTATATTCATATAGCATTTGCCATTAAGCAATCGTTTAAAGTAAAGGGGTAATTCTTTAGAATTGTATTCTCCGTTTGATTTAAACGAATGTTTTTCTTTTGTAACAATAATTATATGCTACTTACTTATTATTTACATGTGCTATTTACTAATAGGTTAGAAGTCGGTGGCTTGGCCATTATCTAGTAATTATAAGTACCTATTAAAAGTAAGTATTAAATTGGCTTTGCACCGACTTCGAACCTATTAGTAAATAGCACATATAAATAATAGGTAGTATATAATTAATGTAAAATCTTTACTATTTTTACTTTTTAGTTTTGATGTTGGTTTTAAAAAACGTATTTATTTTGCTGCACTTTGACTGGCAGCGTGAATTGTGATACAGGTGCATGTGTGCGTTGTGACAAGCATACGGTAATAATCGTCTTGCGTGTGTGAATTACCTTAGTGCTTCAATATTGAATCAGCGTTACTATGAAGTTAGTCTTAAGTCTTTTTATATAGCGTTGTTATTCTAAGGTTATAAGATTTTTATGTTTTACGGTGCTCCACTGTTAAAGATAGGTATACCTAATTTTACAATTAATGGGTTGGTTATCTTGAAAAGTTCTAGTTATATAATTTTATAATAAATAATTACCTTGTTTTCATTCTACGATATGATTACATTTAGTATTTGACTTACCTCTTTTTGATGATTGCACCACAATGCATAAAACTTCTTTGACAGCAAAGGAAATCTTGGAGGCTAGAAATGTACATTCTTCTTAGATATTTGAAGTTAATTGTGGCAAGCCGCCAAACAACTAAATAGCAATCATTTATTACAACATGATAAATTAAGAAAAACGTAATCGTATTAAGATATCAAAAAAAAGGTGTGCAAATACATATTTTACTCAGTAAATAAATTGAGATAGGTAGTTGGAAGGTAAATAAGAAGACATGTATCTAATGGACGGTGATAAATACATGTCGTCTAAATACATCAAAAATGGCTGATGGGCATTGCTAACACGAGGTTGAGACCTCAAGCTTCACAAGAAAATTACTTGATTGGTGACCCAACTCACTAGTCGGAACACGAGACGAGCTAGTATCAAGTTAAGGCGGCTGGTGTAGGTGAGCCAACAATTGCTACATTGGAGAGACAACATTAATTTGTGTAGAACTTATTTATATTCTGTATTATTTATTTGATAGGTCTATATCACAACGGTTTCTACAACCGATAATCACACGAGTCTCCAGACGGAGACAGCTGTGGCTTGAGAAACCATTGATGTTACAGGTGCGTTGCTGTCCTGCAGCCGGGATGTAAGCCCTGTTCTGCAACTATATCGGGTAGCTAGCCTCCAGACCGGAATATGACAGTCATTGCGACGTCAGGAATAAGTACTTCGGTGGATTCCTGAAGTTGGTGCACAGGACTATACCACCAGTAAGATCTTGTATCAAATGATATCGATATTCATTTTCTTTTGATTAAATTATAGAAATAATATGCTTACTAATTTAAAGACTCTTGGCTTTCGTACACGTGGAGGTCGAGGTTTCTCCGGTTCCGGCGGCGGGGTCCGGAGTAAGGGATGCTCGAGCAGTTCATCACACACGCGCTCTTTCAGGGGATGCATAGTATATAATATATAACTTGAATACAGCTTTACTAATTTACCTATAATAGAGTTTATCACTTGATTAAAGTGGAGTAAATGGCCAGTCCCGTGCATGCATTATGAATGTTCGTGCCCATCGTGCGAAGCAGCACAGATATTCATAACAACATTGGCTTGGTTTCATCAAAACCTTTAAGTTAAAGTTGAGCCATTATTTGAATTTAATTTTGGGAGGGGGTGCCCAACCCAATCAATGGTAGTTATACCTTTTTTTAATACAAACTGTAGTATTGAAAAAAATAATTAGGTACTATTTTGAATAATTTTTTGCTCCATTTTTTTCTGGAAGCCCAAAATTCAGTAATAATAATATATTTTTCAACTAGCTGCGCCCCGCGGTTACACCCGCGTAAGTCCCAATCCTGCGGGAACTCCGGGATAAAAAGTAGCCTATATGTTATTCTGGGTCTTCAGCTACCTACATACCAAATTTCATCGTAATCGGCTTCGTAGTTTTTGCGTGAAAAAGTAACAAACATCCATACATCCATACATACAAACTTTCGCATTTATAATATAAATAGGATCTGCCGCTTTTTGATAAAAACCAAATAAGAATCACGTTTTGAAGTGTATCTACTAGCCTAACATTAAAAAATATTTTTAAATCCCACATGCTAAACTGAAATCTCACGAATAGTTCAATTGCTTAAAAGTCTGTAGGTTATGATTCTATATCTAATCTACTACAGTTATTAAAAGTGTCTGATAATTTATCACTGACACCTACTTGTTTGGTTAGTTAATTACTCTTTCTCGCAATGCATTTTTCCAAGTAGCCTTCAAGTATCAGTGGTCGAACTTTTGTACAAAAGTGGTGATCATAAAGAGATGACTAATTACAGGCCCATAGCTTTGATCCCTGTCATTGCATGAACGACTTACGATTTTTTTGAAAAATATAAAATAATACATGCTGAGCAATATGGTCACCAAAAAACGGCAAACGGCAGTATTTTCGTTAGTAAAAATGGTAACAGAGGCTATTTAGAAAAAAGTCGAGTTGCTACAGTATTCTTTGACATGTCAAAAGCGTTTGACTTTGTAGATCATTACAATTTGCTTACAAATATGCATAAATATGGTATTAGAGGAATATCATTGCATTGGATCAAAACTTATGTTATGGAGAGAACACAATAAGAAGAAATAAGTCAATTCAATAATAAGCTGGAACCAGTCATCTGCAAGTCAAAATATCTATATAATATTTTTGGAGTTCCTCAAGGCTAATATGCTGCCTTAAGCAACTTTTATTCACTGTAAATTATATGAACTCCCTAATAGAATCTCCCAAAAGCGATAGTGCTGTAATTTTGCTAATGATGGTGCGTTAATTGTTGAAAGTAATGATGACGACTTCAATTAGAACTAATGGTGTTGGTCCGGGCTCCTTTGAAGAATAGACCATCTGCCTTCCTGCCAGGCAGCTCGTAAAAGGCGAGCGAAGGCTTACTGTCACTAACACCGCGACACCTGACTAGGTGGTAGAGTTTCGCAGCGACTCAACCGGATTGGTACCACCGCCTTACTTATTCCTGCCGCCATAACGTCATGACGTGTTCCGGTTCGGAGGGTAAGGTAGCCGGTAAACTTACTTTTGCTCGAGGCCTAACATCCCGGCCTCAGGTTGGCAGCGCACCATCTTTGGTGTCTCTAGGCGGCGGAAATTTCTTACCATCAGGAAATCCGTCTGCTTGTTGCCTTCCTTTATCATAAAAAACAAAAAAAAATCAGTAAAGTTAGTTTTCAAATGGTTAGAATTAAATCATTTGAGAGCAAATATTACAAAAACAAAACTGTTGCAAGTGTCCCATTATAATACTACGAAAGCAACATTAAAAATTGAGTATCAAAATCAACAAATAATGGAAGTTAATCAATGAATGTATAGTGGTATTCATATTGATAGTCATGTGAACTGGAAGTTGCACATAGAACATTTATGTAACAAACTAAACATATAGGTATGTATTTGTTCGTCGCAAAATTTCCCGCAATATAAGCAGAGATGCAGCCTTCACGGCATATTATACGTATGTTACATCCATATTAAGATATGGCATCATAGCATGGATGAAATCTTGTATGGTAAAGTGTTTTTAGAACAAAAAAATTTTTTCGAGCAATTTTTAACCTTTAGATACTTACCGTAAATCTTTATTTAAAAATAATAAAATTTTAATGCTAACGGATATGTACATTTTAGATACTGTTACATTTGTAAATAAGCATCTTGAATGGTATAAAATAGCCCAAGACACTTCTAAGCTAGGTTTAAAAGACCTTAGTAGATTAATATTACCATTAAGTAAATCAATGGCTTTTAAGCAAAACTGATTAATGATAAGTATTAAGATATACAATAAAATACCTAAGTACATAAGGGAATTAACAGTAAAAATCAATCTGGCTCTGTAAAATTCTAGTAACTTCTAGAAGTTCTTCTTCTAACTTTTTAGAAGATAAATAATATTATCAATATTATTTTTTAATTTATTGTGGAATATTTTGTTAAAAGTTTTGCCATGCCAAAGACATGCAACCTTTCACTATTTCTAAAATGTGAGGGAATTCACATAGGGAAAACCAAGTATTTAGCTATCACAAAACAGATCAATCTTCTTCCGTCTACAGACCTATTCCTTTCTGCCTATTCTAACTGCCGACTATTTCTTCCAAACTATTGCACATACCCATCACTACAACGATCAGATAACATTAAATACCTGGGAATCTACTAACTAACCTTTAGACCCTATCTTCAAACACTCACCTCCAGGTTGCGAAAGCTAATATACATTTTCCGTGACCTACGTCGTGCTACTGACCTCTGTTTACTATGCGCTATGTCAGTCAATTATCCAATACACGAAATGGGCAGTGCTGACTGTCCGCCAGACCTTTATACTTAACACAGTGCTAAAAACTCATTCTCAATTAATGTTTGACTCCAAGCAAATAACAAATAAGCGTCGAATCCATAAAATTGTCCATACACATACATTCAATAGGTACATCCCTTTCTAAACGTTTCTATTGCTATCTAGGACCAATATGGTACAAACGCCAAACTAAATATTTACCCTCTTCGCCTCCGAAACTGTAAACATACCGTAACTAAACACCTCTCGTCTCTTAATTACTTAGAGACTGAAAATTTATTAATCACACTGAAGTAATAATATGAATATGTATTATGATTAGCCAACTAACGCGATACTTCAATCCATATAAGTATGTCTTTAAAAAGACACAAGAACTATAGGAATATTCATAATTAAATTCATATTACACCAGCTGTCTTCCAGTGACAATCTCGTCAAATCCGTTCAGCCTGTCCACACGTAAGCCGGAATAAACCAACAAACAGACAAAACTAGCAAAAATAATTATTATTAAATAAATAAATAATAAATGGGTGTATGTACCATGCATACATCTATATACATATATACATATAATAAATCTGTAGAAGGGTCTTAACAGTAGAGCATATTATTTTAAACAATTTTCAATATTTAACAAAGTTTTTAAATTCAAATCAATGGTTTTATGCTTTTTCATAATAAGTATAAATCCAATAACCGTTTTCTGAATTTGAAAACTTGAGTAAAGCCTCAGTTAAATCAGTAAATATTTTTGATTTTTTTAAGACCCCGCGGTGTGAAGCGTTCGTGAGTATTAACCTTTTACTATCTAAATTTACACTTTCTGTTCTAAGCTGTAAACGTTAGGTCTGAGGAAAGAAAGTATATAGGACTTCACTTAAAGGACTATAAGTATAAACAGTCACAATTTTACTTTTACAAAACGACAGCTTACGGCGTGTCCGCCATCTCGGTAGGTTCATGAAAGACGATCAAGCGACAATTAAGCGACAATAATGTTCGATACGCACAGTCCACTCAAGCAAATATACTCTTATTTCAAGATTTCTCCATAACTCTTTCACCAGGAAAAATCACTGAGTCCTTCCTTTCTTAAAACTTAATGTTGTTTTTTTATAATTATATGAGAACCACCACGGATGATACGGTCTTACCATTGAATGAGCCACATATCTGGTGATTACTGAAGCTGAACGTGTATTGATGATCTTTTAACCAGTGTTCAGTAACGGCCAATGTTAATAATGTATCTCAATCTAATGGATTTCAAGCAATCTAGATAGCTGTGTATCCGCCAGCCTATCGCATACGTAATTGCCATACTTATCCAGTCCACAGATATGTTATTGGCAAGTGATAACATAAAAATGGATCAAAATATTAATCTTAGACTTGGAGTTTTGGATTAGGATTGATTTAATATTAATATTGGCCGTAAGACATGACACACCAATGTTATTGTAGTTTATTTACAGGGTGGGTTACTTTCAAAAGACATTTTAAAAGTGCTACTGATACTCAACACTTTTTCAAAATTTGGCTGGTTCTTTAAATGTTGCCCTGTATAACTTCCAATCTAATTCTTTACCCTATCTAATCGAATTCTAATTTAATTTTCAATCTCATTTGTAATGTAATTTGGTATATTTTCGAATTGGCAACTACGATTGTTTGAAATATTGCAAGAGCTTGACTCTATTGTCTCCACGCTTGATTTAAACTGCTTGGGATAACATCCAAAGTTTCGATTAAAATGGAACTAACTGTACTGCTCAATAGAAGCAGTTGAATTAGCCACCGAATCGACTGGATTAAAAATAAAATAATATATTTGTCTTTTATAATAGGTACTTTCCCAGATAATAGTTATCTTCGATGTGCAAAATATACCTATGTGTAGTCTTTATGACGAAACGAACGATGCTATTTCTAAAGTTGTACACTGGTTCAATGTAAACAATCTCTTTTTAAATGAAAAAAAACTAAGTGCATCAAATTTTCAATGCCTAATGTAAGGCAAGTAGATACCAATGTACAACTCAATGTGAACAAACTGGACCTAGTAGATTCTACTAAATTTTTAGGAATCACTGTAGATAAAAAGTTACAATGGGGCCCGCACATTGCAAAACTTGCCATCAAATTGAGCTCAGCAGTTTACGCTGTTAAGAAAATAAGGCAGTTAACAGATGTCGACACCGATAGAATTGTTTATTTTAGTTATTTCCACAGCATCATGTCATATGGCATTCTTTTCTGGGGAAGCTCGGCCGAGATAAACACAATATTTGTCTTGCAAAAGAGGGCTATACAGGCAATTTATAACCTTGACCCAAGAGTTTCCCTCTGGGAAAAGTTTAAAGAAATAAAAATTCTAACGGTGACTTCTCAATATATTTTTGAAAACTTGATATATGTCTATAAAAATATAAATTTGTTTAAGAAAAATTGTGATGTACATGCTGGAAACACAAGGAATAAAAACAATCTTGTTGTGCATAAGTCTCGTCTCCACAGAATCAGTTATTCTTTCATGAGCCAATGTATACGTTTTTACAATAAACTTCCCGAGCATATTAAAGACTTACCATTTAATAAATTTAAAAAATGTATTAAGATTAAGTTGTATGGTTAAGGGTTATTATAAAATTTCAGAATATTTAGAAGACAGAAATGCTTGGGATTAATTGCTCCTCATACCAATCTCATCATTTTGTAAATTAGATTTATAAGGAAAAAGACAAGCCCGCTGAGTTTCTTTCGCCGGATCCTCTCAGTGAGTGGCCGCGTTCCGATCCGGTGGTAGTTTTTAGAATTATATAGACGCGTTACAAGAATCTTTGTATAGATCTACGTAATAAAAGCTTTTTTCAATTTCAATTTCAATTATAGCCCCAATACGTAACGCCTCAAACGCTTACGTAATTTTAACAAGTAAATCCACATGACACATCTAACATACATATGAACATACAAACACATGTTAAAGCAATTCAAACAGCAACTTAACTTGAGGTGTACATTAAAACGTAAGTTATTTGTTCATTTTTTACAGTTATTTGTTTACTTTTACAGGTTGTGTAAGTGCTAAACGACTCACTACAAGACTAATGACTTGGAAAGAAATGTGTCTTGTTTTCAAATTAATCTGTGAAGGACATACGATCATTTCATAGTACAAAAAAAGTAAACAAAATCCGATTACGCGTTAATAAATTATAACATAATCTATATTTTGACTTTTAAGTTTGGGGTAAGTAACCGGGATAATAAAAAGCTTATAACGTTCCTCAAGATATGATCCGTAATTCGGTGATCCGCAAGAGAATGAGATTATACAACAATGTTAAGAGAGTCAGCAAGCTGTAGTGGTAATGGGCAGATCACATTGCTGGCAGTACCGACAACGGCTGGGGAAGAAAGGTTCTCAATTGGCGTCCCCGAACCGGAGGATGAGTGTTGGACGACCCGGTGGAATGATGATCTAGGGGGTTACCAAAAGCTCTTAAAACAGTACTATTTTAACAATACTAATTGTCAGTCGAGAAAGACAACCTTATGACGTATAACATAAAGTTACTTATAAAGGCAGACATTTAGCAAGATAGAAATAATACTGCTATAAGCGTTCATGGTAGGGCCCCTGGTCAAAGTCGCGGGAAGTCGCTGGATACAAGCGGCT
>NJDD01002745.1:237575-250209 GCA_002245505.1 Calephelis nemesis
ATGGTTTAAAAAAAAAAAAAAACAAAAGACACACTTCGGCAGTGGCAAGACACAACAGCCTTGATAAAGGCTGTGAAACGTGTGGTCACCAGGCGTCTGCTCGAAGCGGAGGTCGGTTGCGTTATATGGCCGCCTCCGATATGGATCACTTATATTTATAGGTATCAACTCTTAATAACAGCGGTGTTGCCATTATGAGAATTCATGTTTCTAACAGTCGGCCTTTCCTGACATATTTCCTGTCCCAGGAAAATAATTTCTACTTGCACTAAATTAAATAATTGACATTTAATGTCATTAGCAACAATTTCGACTAATTTAATTGATACATATTTTAAACATTACATTAACTAATATTTTCCAGTGCACCGATAACTACTATAACATTTTTTTTTAATTCAGATTTTCATTATTATACATTAGATATAAAGGATAACTCAAGATTTAAACAGTTCCTACAAAATCATTTGTAAAAAGTCACATCTTGCATTGTTTGGCTTTTCAGTACATAACGAGATTTATTAATCTGAATCTAACTTTATCCAAGATTTAATAAAAACAAAATTATGTTACTAACTGCAGCGTCAAAGTAGAAATAAAGCCCTTCCAAATAGTATGTACAATAGATATTTCTGAAAGCAGAACAGTTACAGGTAACACTTACTTACTAATTACATTTTTGCATCATAACCGTAATCCTGTTCACAATATAATATAAAATAACCAATAAAAGAAGCACATTTTAATTTCTTTTTGTGTATTCAACAGATCGAGTTATTTGGTTTTACATATTATATATACAACCTAACAGACTACATCACAGTCAGTTTTACTGTGTATTTATGAGGTATGATTTAGTTAAACAACTAAAGTTAAAAGTACTTCAAAAGTTAACTTTATGCTTTAACTCATCAATTTTGAATTTAGTAGACATAAATAGAACTACTAGTTTACAGCAGTTTCTTAAAACATGCCTACCACCTCGAGAAAAGACATAAAATTGTGCGTTTGCACATAGCGAGGAATTTCATTAAGCACTCTGATAAAGCATCTTTACTAAAGAGCTCATTTTCACAGTCTATAAATATTACATTTATATATAAATGAAACTATGCAATGTAAGAACCCCTCGCATTATTTATGTATTTAGATCGTTCTTCGATACCTTGTTTTTAGTTTTAAAGTAGATGTTAATTAACGTTGTAATAATGTTTTACATTTACAATGAATATTACTTGATATCATTACACACTTAATGAACATTAGTCATCTCATTTTCTTTTAAATTTGAACACTCGTGACTGTAGTTTATCTAACAAATATTTATTTATTTACAATGTAATCCATGAGAACTAAAATGAGGTTCAATATAAAAAAGTATAGATGAGGTTTCAACTACTAAAAACAAAACAAAATTTCAATAGTATCTTAGCGATTTTCAAATACCTAATTATACATTTTGAATACAAAAATTATGTTACATCTACAATGATCCCTCAAGAGAACGTACAATACGTAAAACATGTCAACCAAATATGAAAATATTCTAACAATTTTTCTTTCTTTACTTTGTACATACTGCATACATAAGATGTGCAAAATTACCGATACAATTTTACAGAGCCAATAAAAGTTTTCCATTCTGGGAACTTACATGCTATATTGCATTTAACAACATTTCAGCACACAGCTATCTATGTAAGAATAGTATTCTTTTTAAAATAAACTGAAACACATTTTTCTCGGAAACCTAATCATCTGATTTTTTAAAGCAACTTACAACCAATTATAACGTAAAATGCATGGTCAGTATTGAAAATGTAGACATCGCCTTCAGGGGGGTTACCATAAGCTCTTAAAACAATGTTATTTCAATAATACTAAATGTCATCGGAGAAAGACAACCTTATGCGTATGCCATAAAGTTGCTTATAAAACGAACATTTATCAAGATGGAAATAATACTGCGGTAAGCGTTCATGGTAGGGCCCCTGATTTCACAACAACTACCAGGATGGCAAATTTATAAATCTCAGTTGTCACAACTGTGGCCACAACTAATATTATATGTTTACCAACATATTTTGTTGTTGTTAAAACTTAACGAAACAGTCAGTGGTACCTGCTGGTAAGTATGTGAAATAAACTTAGCAAATGTATGGTTAGTGCAGTTCAAACCCTTTGTATCATTTGCCTTTATTTGCCGTTATACCTGCACTTCGTGACATTTGGGGAATTGAGGCTGCCACGTATATAAACTTTATCTATCTAACTGGAATACTATAATAACAACCGTGGATGTTATGATAGTGGGATAACTATATAGAACTGTATAATCATCATCATCATCATCAACAACCGGAAGACGTCCACCGGGTGGGAGGTCGTTCAACACTACATCCTCCGGTGCGGGGCCGCCACTCGAGAACATTTCTTCCCTAGTGGTTGTCGGTTCTGCGAGCGATGTGGCCTGCCCATTGCCACTTCAGCTTGCTGACTTTCTGGACTATGTCGGTTACTATCGTTCTCTTGCGGATCACCGAATTATGGATCATATCTCGCAGAGAAACACCGAGCATAGCTCTCCCCCTAGCACGCTGAGCGACTTTGAGCTTATTTAAGAGGCCACATTTAGCGACCAAGTCTCAGTTTCGTACGTCATCATCGGTAACACACACTGGTCGAAGACTTTCGACTTTAGGCTCTGCGCTAATGTGGACAAGAAGATACCCTTAAACTTCCCGAGCGCTTGCCACCCGAGTCGAATTCGGTGGTTGATCTCTTTCTTGAAGTTGGATCTACCTAAATGAATAGTTTGACCTAGGTATACATACTGATCAACAACTTCAAGAATTGAGTTCCCAACGTGAACTGGTATAGGTGCTACATGAACGTTGAACATGACTGTCATCTTGTCCAAGTTCATCCTAAGACCCACCTGTTGCGAAACTCTATCGAGGTCATCGAGCATCTTGCTAAAGTCTTCCAGTGCATATTTCCTTCAATATTCAATACTTAATAATCACAAGTCATGTGTCTATAGTTGTTGACATCACAACTTTTGTTCCCTTTTGATATGATTTTTTTTTAATTATGAAAATTCTCAACATAAATTCACAAATGACCTGATTCAGATTCAGAATAAGTGCTAGAAGACGAATTTGAACAAATTCTAGAAACCTCCTGCATCAAAACAATTATTCCCATTTTTTTAAACTACTCTTATTATCTAGTAGTTTTCCATAACGCTCCCTGTCAATTTGAAGATAACCACACTTGAAATGATTTTTAAAATAGATCTTTGACTTTTATCCAATACACCTTATTCAATACTTGATTTTAATTAACATGTTACACTTTAGCCAACCGGTACCACACTAAGGAGCTTTATTAAGGCTCCACAGTTAAAGATAAATAAACCTATTCAATTTTAACGTTAAGTATTTGGTTGTTATTCGCCGATTCTGACTGACACCGTATGCAGACGCTCTTTAGCACCATCTATACTTAAAGTTAAATCAAGTTTCAATTTATCTTATATTAGCTTTCAATCGCGGCTTCACACGATCGCTAAAACTTTTTTTTGAAATTGCAGCCGTTTACAGTAAAATTCTGTGAAATTTCATCTAAATCCGATCAGCAGCTATTGACATTGATTAGGTAAAATCTATCACAGACACATCATCACTCCGACACTAGTTTAAACACGATGTTATTTTAAATGTAGCCAGCTACTTCAGCTTAAACTTCTGGGATTTTAAGGTACTTTCTAAAAAAACTTTATACGCAAAGCTGATTTAGTTTTATTTAGCATAACTATATGCATAACTTCCGGTCACATCCTATCAGTGACAAGACATTTCAACTGCTTATGTCCAGTATATAAACAGACTCTACTTGTAAAACTGTTACTAGCCTGGCTAAGGCGTGTACACTATCATTTTTTTTGTGTCAGAGTAGATTTCTGGACTCAGATTTATCAAAAGGGAGCGCTTCCCGCCTGGCATAATGTGTGGTTCCATGTCTGTAACACTAATCTTTTAATAATTTGGCGTCATACATTTTTTTTTAATGTCAAATGGTTTACAGTGATAAGGCATAAATTTTATCATTGTCCAACATTTTACATTGCAACGAGATCTTTCTCAACTTATTGAGAATAATAATAAACATCCCTGGACAAGGTTTTTGATCTAACTACAAATGAGCAAATGTATGCTTGTATCACGGGTATTAGTCAACGATTCTAATGCAAAGAAATACTTACATATATATATCAGAAAAAATATCAACAAACTCCCAGACCTGGAACTGCAGGCATCTAAAAGTTAATTTCGCTTAAGCCTGCCCCCGTTCGGGAATCGAACCTAGAATCTCGCGATTTTTAGGCGTGTACGCTAGCCCCTAGAGAAACGAGGTGGACAAATTATTCAGTAACTAGCTGCCCGCCCTCGTTTCGCTTCAATTATTAATGCAGTAAGCGCGCATGTCTTTGCTACGGTACAACGATATTTAATTTTGCGTCCGGAGATTTTAACTTTTTGATAACTTATTAGTTTTTTTTTTTTGATAGTGTAAAAGGAAATTTTGATCTAAATTACACGCATAACGTATCTAACAGATTTATTTGATTAAGGGTTAATACTGTATTGTTAAAAATATGTTCAAAAGTAACCCTTCATTTTACTGTTATAAGTAAACGCAAAAAACGGTTACTGTGGGTTTTCTCTAAAGATAGACATATACCACCGTTTACTTTTTGAGATCTATCGAAGAGGAAAAATCCCACCATAATATATTGTTTTTTTAAAACTCAAAAGGTTTCGGCAGCGTTTCTGAGGAAAGCTCCCGATCGGCTTATTTTTTTGCCGACCTATTGAACTAATATCGTTGTGATATCGTTGGTTTGTACAAAACATAAACTTACTATACATTAAAACCTTCCTCAAGAATTGGTCTATCTATTGTTGAGAACCAAATAAAAATACGTTTAGTACTTTTCGAGTAAATCGCGAACAGACAGAGAGACGCGGCGGGGACTTGGTTTTATAATATGTTTTGATAAGAGAATAAATTAAAAACAAACAAAGATCTATATATTAAACCAAATTACCTAATGCAATAAAAGCTCTAAACTTTAGCTCTAAACTCTAAATTGTAGGGTAAGCCAATACACGACATGCATCTTGCTCAAGTGAGGGTTCGCTAAGACGCGAGGGGTTTATTCATCTGCAAGCAACAAATACATTTGACATAACGGGTCGTGCAGTCGCGGCAAGGCACTTAGCGGTCACGTCAAGTTGAGGGGTCGCACAGACGCGAGGGATTTAGTCACCTAGAAGCGAATTGAATATAACGGGTCGCGCAAACGCGGCGGGTCAATCGATGGTTACGGCTCAGGTACGTCTAATCACTGACGCAACAGGGCGTGTTGTGTCAAACACAAATGGATCGAACACGCACAGGGTGGATAGTCACTGATTGCCCAGAAGCAACGGATACATCTAACGTAGTAGTTGGCAGACTTGTAAGAAAAGTGAGCAATTACGTAAAGATTAATTACGTAAAAATCAAAGCTTTAAGTCCAACGCATACAAGATTAAAGATGTTTGAGAATATCGAAATCTTTGTACCGACTAATATATGTAATTTACAGATTAACTTAGAAACAATGCACAGCTGTAGTAAAAAGTGTAATAGTAAGTTGTGTATATTTATGCATTGTCGGTAGAAACATGATCATGAATAGTTGCCTGCTTGTCGACTTGTTACGCCGTGTATTCCGAGCCGTAACCATCGATTGACCCGCCGCGTTTGCGCGATCCGTTATATTCAATTCGCTTCTAGGTGACTAAATCCCTCGCGTCTGTGCGACCCCTCAACTTGACGTGACCGCTAAGTGCCTTGCCGCGACTGCGCGACCCGTTATGTCAAATGTATTTGTTGCTTGCAGATGAATAAACCCCTCGCGTCTTAGCGACCCCTCACTTGAGCAAGATGCATGTCGTGTATTGGCTTACCCTACAATTTAGAGTGTCCGTTATATCCAAAAGATACTGTTGTCTAAGAAAACTGTACGATTCTGTTACCCTCTATGTCGAGCACTGCTAACGCACAACCGTCGAATATTTGAATCCTCTGGCATCGCTGTTACTGTACCGTCTAAGATAGATTCGTTTTCCGAGCCATCTATTAGCATCATTATTTAGACTGGATCCATTTCCCTGAAACTGAAAAATAATCACAAAAGCGTGTGTCCACAAGAACTTCTCTTGATAGGCGTTCAGTGAAAGTATATACATCGTAGGCTGCATTTGTCCCTCACAGGGAAAACGTTGTTTTTTTAAAAAAAAAACGTACGTCATTATCATATTTTATTGTGTCTATATCTTCTTATACATAAAATTCTCGTGTCAATGTTCGTTCCCGTACTGCTCCGAAACGGCTTGACTGATTATCATGAAATTTCGTGAGCATATTGAGTAGGTCTGAGAATCGGCCAACATCTATTTTTCATATCCCTAAGTGACAAGGATGACTCACCCTATTTTTTTTTTCTAAAATCACACTAAAAAAGAAGCAGAACAACGTCTGCCGGGTCAGCTAGTTGTAATATATAAAGAGGTTCGATGGTCAAGCAAGAACTCTCAATTGCAGACTTTGCCTCAGCCTCGTCTATTGCAATGGGAATATAGTTTAATGTAAAAAACGTTTACATTAGCCAAGAAAATAATGTCTCAATCGGTGGAAGCGAGCTGTATTGGAGCAGCAAGATTGTTTTTATTCCTTATACTAGCAGAGTATACATCCCTTTTTTTGTTCTTGCCGTGCTTGCTTGCATGATATTAAAAAGTTCTGAACAGGGTAATATGCAATTGATGTTTACAAATCTCATTTGCTAGAACTTTGAAATCGATAAAACAAAAACTACCATAATCAGTCGGTGAAAATTGCTGCTTTATATCTGAGCAGAGTTTCAACGTTTTTGTATTTGCCTTAGTGGATTCATACTTTTAAATTCTCTTTTTTTTTTGGTAAAAATATATCTTTCTATTAAAACACAGTTTAAATTATTCCTGCCGTACATATTTATACGTTTTTAATTTTTTTTTCGAAGTACCTACACGATTGCATTTTAACACTGTTTAAAATTCGAGGTACATGAAAATTAGTTTCAATCGTTTTTGAAGAACAAAAATTGGAACTAAAGGAACTCCTCTGTGATTTTATATATTTCACTTTCTTTAGTTAGGCTAAACATTACACTTTCATATCGAAAACACAGTTAAAATTAATCTAGTTATTCATTTTTATCCGTTTTTACCATTTTTCAAAAGTACCTGCATGATTTCATATTTTTATATATTTTTTTGCTATTTCGCGTATGCTGTTCTAATGCCAGTAGTCAAAGTGATTATGTAACGGACAACCATGATGCTCTAACGAACTGTTATACTATTCAGTACACTGTACAGAGTATGTAAATTAAACTTTTAGTATACTCTCAGTATTAATTACAATGAAAAACGAAAATACGTTTATTAACGTCACATGTTAATGGAACTTACAAACCACGCAATTGAGTATTAACATTATCAGCTATAACTGATCCCGATATGCGACTTATAATTGTTGTTGCTTACAACTTTGTATATAGAAAAAGGATTGAGTTGAAAACGAAATAAAAAACAAATAATTTTGCACACAAGCGCAACATTGCTAATCGCCGTTAACTTTCAACTAAATCGTATTTTAAATAAAACTTAGTCTTTTATTTGAAATAACGTACCATGATTACAATTTCTTTAACAACGAAAAATAACCTTTACGTGGACGTAAGATCTTTAAACCGAGGTAGATTTTTAGCCCGGCTATGTCCCACTTTCTGAACTGTTAAAGACTCAGAAAATGAAACATATTTATGATCTAAAACATAATTATATTCAACTCACATTATCACAACTGAACATTTTAGGCTTACCTTAGCACACTTAATTAGACACTGTCTTACACATTACACAAATGTTAGGCCCTTAGTTCTAAGGCCCCAATCTGTAAGGCCCTTCTTGCGGTACGATCCAACACGTAATGGCCGCCTCCGATATGGATCACTTATATTTATAGGTATCAACTCATAATGACAGCGGTGTTGCCATTATGAGAATTCATGTTTCTAACAGTATATAAAAAAAAAACATTCCGTTACTGCATGTGTTCCCATATTTGGTACACACAACTTTTTACCATTCATGACATACAGTACCATATATGCTCATTTTTTAAAAATTCATAAAAAAATCCAAAATGACTGTTTAATTTTTTTTATTTTTTATGGTTTCCTCAGACTCAAATCTAAGTCATATTTTTTTTCCGCATAAATGCAAAATTCCATGCAGTAAGGGGTTAAAACGTACTATATTCGGATTTAGTGATAAAAGTTTAGTGATTATAATAATCGCTTTGGTACCTAGTACTTACTCAGATTACATAGTAATTCTACCTCTGATTACATAGTAATATTTGGTAAGATATATTCATTATGGCAGCAGGAACAGGTAAAGCGATGGATTCCTACCCGGATAAGGTGCCTTCTCGTAGTAGCATCTTGTTGATAATGACCAACATTTTAACCTGTACTCGCCTTTTTTGAGCTGCTTGGCAAAGAGGCAGATGGTCTGTTCTACTTAGCGGAAACACGTGGAAATGGATGTATTTAAAAAAATGTTTCAATTTCAAGTATGGGGAACCCCCCCAAATCTACTGTCTTTTTTTCTATTTTATTGTTAAAATCTTAATTCGGTACACAGAATCCATATACTTACCAAGTTTCAACAGTATGGTTCTTATAGTTTCTGAAAAAAGTTGCTAAGACATATTATGTACTTACAAATAGACAGACATGACGTATATACAACCTGTAACATTTTTGAATGAGCATCCTGAAAGTAGTTTGTTCAAAATCGATAACTGAATCCATTTCAGGCATTTTTAATATAGATTTTTTTTGAAAAAATATTTGTAAAATGATGTAAATTACAGCAATTATTTCTAAGAACCGCCGATACAAACAAAAATAAACCTTAAGACTAAGCAATAGATAACACTTTTTCAAATACGACTGCAAAATAGCTCCACAGCACGAACTCACACATAAACGCAATACAATGTAGGTACAAATATAACTACACACAGGTGCCGAAATGGCACCAAACGGATTACGACCAGCAAATTAATATTAATCATCCTGCATCCCCCTTTCGCATACCTAAAACAATAAGAAAGAGTGAGACGTAAGTATATCACTCCCGCTGTCCCTAGTTTTGGGTTTACAATTACAGGTTGGCGACGGCGCCCGCGCGGCATGTCAAAGGATTTATGCACGACAACGATCAGTCATCTGCCGACAATACGTAGTATTTCTATTTAATCTGAGCTGCCGACCGCTAATGAGTTCCGCGAAAAAACAATAAAAAAACTTTCGCGCCCAATGTCTTCTCGGTACACTAACGTATAGAACACTGAAATGGTGAGGACTTTGGCACAGTGTGGTGACAATGTGGCACTAGCCTGCAGAACATTTAATAGTAGGTACGGTACCAACCTAACCCGTAGTACTATGTTAGGAGCTACTCAGCGGTTTCGAGATCACGGAACATTTCGACCGAACACTGCCATCGACAGGGGAAGAAATGTGAGAATACATACACGCCAACAAAAGCGAATTCTCGACTACTTTGACGAGAATCCTCATCAAAGTACCAGCTTACCAGTTAAATTGCTTGTCTATTCTGACGAAACCACTAGTTTGGAGGACCTAAAAATTAAAATAGTGGCGGCTTTTCAAAAAGTGAAAAGTGATACTTCGGTTTTGAGTGCCTTGCGTCAACAGCTTCGCAAACGGGCAGTAAAGTGCATAGAACAAGGTGGTGGACACTTTGAAAGTGTTTTAAAAGGAGTAGGCCGCTGTAGGAGTGACGAATAATTGTTATTTAATATGTAACTTATTTGATTGTTTAATAATTGCAAATAAGTACCTAAATGATACACATATTTTAAATCTATGAATGCCCAATGTCTCATCAACTATTCAGTAATTTAATTTACATCTGCCTATTACATTTTCATTAACAATAACTTACGTTTTACATAAAAAAGTAGGTATTATTCCAAGAAAGGCAGAAACAATTACATTGCCTGCCGACAGTCCAAAATCTGAACAGTAGGTACCTACCTACCTAGATGAAAAGGAGTAACTGATTACATTATCTAGTACCTAACTACCTATTATCAATTTTAAAATGCCTAATTTGTGATTGTACCTAGGTACGTAGCCAAATATTTACAAGTAAACGCGTCGTCCATCCGGCAGTCGGAGTACTAAAGTTGTTCTGTGCAACAAAGCGACCGGCAACAGGGCAACGTCTCCAATCATAAACAATATTTAATTATTATGAATACAAGATTCCAATTTCAATTCACGAGGCGACAATTTACATTGCCGCTGTTGGATATGTAGCTAATTTTTGCAAACAAATCTTCATAGCATAATTAACTTTATGTCAATTGTTTAAAGTACAAACTAAATAGGTAGAGGTATGCGCTAAAAAAGATTGCGTGGCATCGGGGTTTCCCGCGCTTTTCCCTTTAAAATCATAGTGCGTCTCACTCAACACTCACACTAGCATAATAAATGGATTGCATAGATTTGTACGTATAACACGTCTCGTGTGCTAACGCTGTGACAACAATTTTTGTTTACAATTGGTATAAACTCTTTTTAACAAAATCAATACTTACACAAAACAAAAAAAAAATGCATTGCCTGTATCGTCATTTAGGAGGGATTTTCTACTTGGGGTGTCTGTAATGTACATTCAATTCTGTTACACATTGTATAATACGTAATAAGTATGTGTGGTCTAATAAACAAAAGTATATAAAACAATACACATAGGATTTATTACCTCCGTTTTTTGGAGGATGGAAACACTGTTTCCGTGTCGTGCAATAACATCTTACGAAATTTCGATAAAAAAATAATTATTTACTTAATATACAAGTTTGTTATTGTATGGTACTGAATAGACATTAAATAAGTAATAAATAAATAAATATCTCTGGAAAAGTTACACAAATTTAATCTAACCTCAAAGTAAGCAAATTAAGTATATGTATTTGGTGGTAGTCAACGATTCTAATACATAGAAATACCAAAAAAATGATAAGCACCCAGACCCGGAAATGCGAAATGTTCATCAAACCAATGCGAAAATCGAACCCGAGTCTTGCGATTGGTCGGTGAAGTTAAGCGCGTATGCTAGCCACTCGACCAACTAGGTGATAAAACGGCTGTGGCAATAGTGGACATGTGGTGATTTCACCTTCAATACTTGCAATCCTTCCCTTTACATGTTTTCAAAGTCATATCGTGTGCCTACACTACCTCACTGCATACATTGCGTACATACTATAATAAAAGGTATCTTTTGATGTGAAACATTATTTATCATTACCTATGTTTCGTGTACAATGCTCTTTGCTAAGGTCAATAGAAGAATGTGATTAAAAAATAACGTATTAAAATACGAAAAACGTGGCAGTATGGCCTAACGCTTTTCGAGGGTTCCATTCATTTGTAAAAATAAAGGTTAGCGCCCATTGGAACTGGCCGGGACGGGGCACATCGCAGTGCAATAATCCGCCTAGATCACTTTCCGCGTGGCACCCTGCGCGTATTCCCCGATGTGGCGTACTGTCAACAAAGATCACGATATTATTGTAAATAGATCACTAATGATATTTTAACGCTAAAATTCCGTATGACGATTACAAGATGCACTACATTCTATACCTACTTGACGATTTTAACATCGAGTCGCCTCTTTATTTTTTTGTTAACTCTTCAGAGCGGAGTAACATAAATCCGCGAATTCAACGCGGCCCGGCCCGCCTCAGTGGGCTTGGCAAAGCAATGCGCCCCGACCCGACTTGCTCGACTCCTTCAACAGTGGGCGGACCCTTTAAGAAGAAAAATTAAGTATATCTATAGGATATAAATTGAGAATCAATGATTAGTTAGTGATGTGTCCACGCGATTCTATAAATAAGTAATAAGTCAGTAAGGAAAAATTGGAGATTTCAGTGTTTTATCACGACAGAAGAGGCAAAAAAAAAATTAATGAAAATAGTTCATACATAGTCGTGGAAGTTTTGGCGCTATCTTGAAAGATGATTTTGACATTCAGCATTTTAATTTAATAATTTGTGGGTAAATAACCGTAAATTCAATCTAGGGATGTGACATATAATAAAAGAAATAAACGGAGAAACATAACCCGAAAACTTCAAGGAATTGCGTATTCAATGACTTCAAAAACCTTTTTAAAGGAAACGGCTATTAAAAAAGGGAAAACACGATAATATGAAACTGAAGAAGTGAATTTACAACAAATAACAAAAAAAGAATTGATTAATACGGAAGACGTGGCAGCATGGTCAAAAGGTCTTAGTCGGCCCCAAAAAGGCTAAATTTACTTAAAAAAACAATAAAAAACCAGTTTTGGCGCCATCGTGAAAGAAGATGCTTATAATATTCCGTAATTATTGAATTACTAGATCTGCTGCCTTACTCCCG
>NJDD01002746.1:0-10270 GCA_002245505.1 Calephelis nemesis
GAAAAAATGTGATAGTATAAACCGCAAGAAAAACCGTGTAATAAAAACGTTAGATGAGACGTGCGCAGGCGCGAAAGTCGTATACACAAGCAAGTAGTTTATAAAATCTTTCCCTTTCTCCCTCACTCCACCCCGCCAATGCATAGTATATACTCATAAATTGTGTCGATATATATCAGCCGAATATAGAATATATCAGCCTAAGGTACTTTGTTCCTACCTGGTGTCCCACGATACCACACTTATATTTTTTACTGCTTGTGACTTTGTTAGCGTGACATCTCCCGGGAATCCGTTTTTTTAAAATGAAACAGAATTTTCCTCAAGTCTTGCGGTATTTCTATTATCTTTTATATAATGATAAAACTATTTCACTAGTAACCTCTTAAAATATTTTTTCACCATTAATAAGTTATGTAGGTTTATCACCTAAATATCATCTTTGAACTACATACACTAAAGTATGTAATAAAACCGTAGGTAGACCTTTGATGGAACTTGTAACAACAAAAAATACACTGCGGTCGCGCAGATCTTTAGAAAATCTTTGCTCATTCGTTGTAGTTTCATTCCCAAGCAGTAAAACATTTGATTTGTAAAATATCTTTAGTAAGAGAAGTTGCAAGTGATTGCTAGTCTTTTATTTTAGATTTAGACAAGGAACTATTATCTACTAGTTATTATTACATTTGATTGTCAGAGTAGGTGTGATCATTCGTCATTTAATGCTTTTACTTGTTTATCTCACTGATAACGGTTGCTGGTAGTGATTGATTACGGATGTTAATCAATTGCTGATAAATAAAGGACGTTTGCTATCGAGTAGAAAAATATTTTTTTAAGGTATACTTCTTTTGGCGCGTTAGGAAAAAATGATGAGGGTAAATTTTTACGATGCGCGCGCACACCGTCACGAAAAACCGACATGATGAAGTTTAGCTATAGGTAACATTTTAGTTTTTCAAAAAAAGGTACCAACAAAGTAAAAGTAATTTTTATGGTTAGTGTCATTTTGTCTACAAATGTAAAATAAGGCAAAAGATAAAATTTTTAAAAAGATTTTTGTCTTATTACGCCGAAGAAGTATAACTTCTAAATAAGGCAAAAGATAAAATTTTTAAAAAGATTTTTGTCTTATTACGCCGAAGAAGTATAACTTCTAACGCGTGTACATAAGTACACACACAATTTTTTTTTACACCCCACTTGGAAAATATTGAAATAAGCTCTACCATGCGTATTACTATCCGTACAATGCCCCCGCACAGTGTATGTCCGGATGTAGAATTGACTGGATAATTAGTTGGATTAATTCCTTGTCTTGGTCGAGTCTCCTATGTAAAATAGATCGTCTGCCTTAGCTAGGCAGCTCCTAATGGTCGAGCAAAGGTTAAATGGATAATTACCAACAAGACCACTAGTGTTGTTGGGAAATCCACCACCTGACTTATTTCTTCCGCCATCATGACACTGTTAAGACCTGATTCTAAAGGTAGGGTAGTGGGTCGAGTTGCAGAAAGAGTCTTAGGCCTCGGTTTATTAAATACTGCTTTGAACAAAATGTGCGACGATTGTTGTATAAATAGGTAAGTTTCATTCATGAAATAAGCGTCGACTACGAATGCAAGCCATTTTACCTCAGATCGAAAATCTCATTTGGATCACTAAACTCATGTGTATTGATTGTCACGTTGTGGGTACTTAGAAAGAACATTCCATAAGTACAACCAACGTTCCTAGAAAAACAGAAAAACAACGTATTGTACGATGTCCCCTCTAACCCCTCGCCTCTCCAAGATTAGCGCGAAGTATAAAAGCCCGAAAAACCATGCGGCGTCACTTGTTATACTATCGGGACCTTACGAGCGAAGACGCCTTTGCAAAATTACTAAAGCAGATTAATTACTGCAATTAAGCAAGGCTACAGTTAGCCAATATATTTACAAATTAAATAGTTTAAAAATAAAAAAAAGAGAAACCCGTCTTAGGGTTCCTTCGTCTCGGCTAGCTGCTTTAGCTTGTAATATCAAAGAACACACGCACACTGGAGCGGTGGGGGGTTACTCCGCGCGTTAAGCAGATAGCACCGGCAGTGTTGCAGCGCCCAGGACAAGGGTCTTTCTAAATCTGAGACACCTACCCCCCAGGACAGGACAAGGACCTTTTTTTAAATCTAAGACACCTACCGCCAGGACAAGGACCCTTCTAAAGATAAGACACCTACCTACCTACTATACCTATCTACCTACTATAAGGTTTCCCAGAACCTACGACCAATAATTTGTTACAATATAAATTGATATTTTTATATTCTCTTTTATTTACTCTCGTATTCTTGTGTGGACCTCCTCTAGGTCACATGATATTACATAATATTTTGTACTTTCATTTGTATTACATTGTATAAGATCTCCTCCCAAGATCGTTACCTATTAATTTTACAATTCTCTTTAACTTTCTCACTGGACACACTGTACCTAATTATGCAAGTAGATAAAACTTCCATTAGTCAGTATTCTTTATCTACTTAATTAAGTTCTAATTAACCGTAATATCACGATCTACAGATAAATAACACAAGTAGTAACCATCTCAAATTGATATTTGATCGATCGGTCAACGCATTCAAAAGTCACACCCATACACAAACACTGATGTACACACGCACACAAACACACATACACACACACAAACACACACACACACATACACAAACACACACACACACTCGCACACTCGCGTCAAACTTATGACACCCCTCAATTTTCATCGAGATTTAAGAATAATTTTTATAGACATGTTTTAGTTTTCACTCATGAACTCTGTTCTTGTTCTAGGTAATATTTTTTCATTACATCGTACCACACAATAAAACATGGCTGGTTGGTCAAATGATAATTAATTTATTCATGGAAATGAGGTAGCTACTGTAGGATTTTATGCGGCTATGTACTAAAAACATAAATTCCACAAATTAAGAAACATACTTATTTGAATATACATTATATGAATGTTACCATCTACATTAGCTTATTTTGAAGCTATTAGCAATCAGCTATTGTAATAGCTTATTTTGAAACTAATAGCCGTTAGCTAATATAGTAGCTTATTCTAAAGAATATTCTTCAAAATAAGCTATTATAATACGGTTCAACAACGGCAAAACTTACATTGAGTTAATTATTCAGGAGTGAGATTTAAACATAAATGGAGTCTTATTTTATTTAGTTTTGTGTTTTCTATCCTCAAGAGATTTCACTAAGACTATATTATTATGGATTATGTAATTTTAATCACTTTTGCCTAAAAAAGTCATTTTTACAATTTTGCTTGTTGTGCCATTGTAGAACCGGATGAGCGATTATTATAAAGATAAAGATTTCGTAGAAACTTTCGTATTATAGTTAAACTATTTTTAGTAGAGTTTATTAATATTAAATAATTATTGCAGGCTATATCGAAAGTGACTCACGTCATAAGTGACGGACAGTATACTGAGTTGAGTGGGTTGCTTACAAAACCTGCAAGACTCAGCTTGTTGCGCGAATTGGATCGAAATTGGGGTCAGAAGCAGCGCTCTCTGCTGGCTCTCAAACGGGACGACATTCAGATAACGTCACCACGGAAAGTGCACTTCATCAGAATAGCTGGTAATTTATTTTTTTTATAAAGAATAATATATTTTCTTCTTCTTCTTTTTTTATGGTATTGGAAGTCAAAACGGTAGGAATAGGTAAGGCGGTGGTACCGATCCGGGTGACTCGCTGCAAAATTCTAACACCGAGTCAGAAGTCACGGTGTTAGTGACGGGTAAGCCTATGCTCGCCTCTTACGAGCTACCTGGCAGGAAGGCAGATGGTCTATTCTGCAAAGGAGCCCGGACCAATCTTGTCGGAGATAAGAGAAAAGCTCTTATCCCTGATACTGTATAATAAATTATGTGTACCTGCTTAAATCTGTCTGTTACCTGTTGTTTAAAATTTTATTTTTTGCTAATTTAATCTGAATGCGTTTTATTGTTTATTAAATAATCCACGAATTTTTCGTATTTTAATAAAAAGTAATATACTAATTAGACCTTCAGGTGAAATTGAGCATAGTTCCGGAGTCCTTTGAATAGAAGGTACTTTTTAGTCCTACAATCGTTTATTTCCCTAGGCACTACTACATAGCACTACTAGTAGTGCAATTGTTATTTTTTTCCCCGTGACACTACCGGTAGTAGTACGGGTAATCTGGCACTCCCCGTGACACTACACATATGTCAGTAGTGTCATAGGTATTTCATCTCCATGGCGATGCGATATCGAGGTTTCTAATGATTTTTCTGCCTAAAAATGTTTCTTAAACTATTTTATGTGACTAATGTGCTGACACTTATAATCAAATGTTTTTCTCTTTGTGTTTGACTTTGGCGTCATTTATTAGTATTCATAAACAATTTTACGTACTATATAATCGCCGCCGGTCTCGGCGATGCAGTACCTTTTTCCGCCTCGGCAACGCCGAGCAGCGAGCTTGAACCCCTCCAAACAACCCACTTAGTAATCAGAACGTAGCACCAAGTCGAGATTCGGTCTCCCAGGAGGCAATCATTGGTACTTTCTTTGTAGAATTAATCCAATCCGCATAAATAATGATGTCTCAGGTAAAGCACTGAACGTCCACAATAGTACAGCGAATTTTAAAATTGCGATGTTAGCTGATCATTAGGCATTAAAAAAAGTCACAAAAGACAAAAGAACTGACTACCCCAAGGCAGGAAGGTGTTAATTCAAATTTTAGTAATTATATGAAAAATTTACATTGAATACCAGATAAAAGATTGATCACAAACAACAAATCACATATTTTCATTCAATATAAAGCTGAGTCAACCACCATACCATGCGCTTGACATTTGAAAATACTTCTAAAACAAAGATAAACAATAATTTGAAAGACTGAAAAAGTGGAAAATATTTTCTGCAACTTCAAATAAAAGGGAAAAATATGGACTTTGACACAATTCCAGCTACAATACATTTACCCAATGTCTGCCTGACCGCCTCGTTGATCGAGTGGCTAAAATACACGCCTAACTACATCGACCAACCGCGAGACACGGGTTCGATTCCCGAAGGGGGCAGACATTTGTGTCATGAACTTTTGGATGTCTGCATTTCCGGGATAGGTGTTTATTAAATTTATTCTTGTGTAAAATAGTTGACTAATACCCATAACACAAGCATATTATTTGCTTACTTTGGGGTAAGATTCAATTTGTGTAACTCGTCCAGAGATAGGTACTCATTTAATTCTACTAAAATCTTTACCGGAAACTTTAGGAACGTTAGATTTATCTAGGTACGTTTCTCCAAAAAAATTTAAAGTGTCGGCAAATAGCTACTCAAATTTGGCAGGCCGTAGATGATTTCCAGCTTTAACAAAAATGTAATGATTTTCAGACAAGAGATTCTGTGACGTTGATATGGCTTTTCTGGCGCTGAAATGGGTTCCACTACCAACATCCAACACCACGGAAGTGTTACTATTCACTGAGATATTCGCCCGTTTTCACCGGGAGTACACGCCGCACTCCATACCGGAATGGACAATCGCGTTCTTTAAAATAACTAGATTTGAAGTATTGCGAAAAATAAATAAAACCTGACATAAGTATGTTTTGTGTTTTTTGTTATTTATTACACAATTTATTATTCAATGATCATTTATTACTAGCTGTTCCGGCGAACTTCGTTCCACCCGTCCAATTTGTATGGAAAAAATAAAATTGTTGTTTTTTCTAGTTTCCTTCCACTCGGACGAGATAATAAGTATACTATATCCTTCTACCGGTTCTAAGCTATCTTCTCATGAATTTTCAGCCAAATCTTTTTAGCCGTTCCCGAGTTATGAATAGTGTAACAAATTCGACTTTATACGAGTGTAATAGGTATAGATTATCGACCGCCTCGTTGGTCCAGTTGTTAGCGAACGCGCCTAACGCCATCAACCAAACACGAAGCTCGGGTTCAGTTCTCGACGGGGCGGACATTTGGGTGGTGAACATTCAAATGCATTTCCAGGTCTGGGTGTTTTTGAATTTATTTCAGTATCTATTTAAGTATTTTCATATTTTACTACCTTCTTTTGTTATATTTATAGTATATTACTTATTATACAGATCCCTCAACCTTATAAAATTCAGGACGCACTATGTTAGTCTTTTTACTGAATGGAAGAAAACAATTAGGCAGACGGAACGCATGATGGTAAGAAATATATGTCTCCAACAGACACTAAAGGTAGTATTGGTTCTTTTCGAACCGGCTAGAGTGTTAAACCTATTGCGTAGTTAAATTTATCGGGTATCGTACCTTCCGGAGTGGAAAACAATAATGGCAAGCACTGATGTTATAGCGACAGGAAGAGACAAAGATATGCAATCAGTGCGGATTCCGGATAAGGCGTTGCAAAACTCTACTTCCTAGTATATTAATTATACCATATAGTAATCTGCCCATCTTCATTGATAATAAATAATAATTGTATAAGTAACAAGGTGTTGCCCACAGATACACTCGTTTGATATCTATTTAGGGCCGCCGAACCCATTTTAGATATGAGGATAAAAAGTAGCCTTTGTCGCTCTCCGTTCTCCTAACTATCTCTACACACAAAAATGTCTCCGTGTTGGTCCGGGTTCCTTTACAGAATAGACCATCTGCCTTCCTACCAGTTGGTTCGTAAAAGGCGAGCATAGGCTGACCGTCACTAACACCGTGACATCTGACTAGGTGGTAGTTTCGCAACGACTCACCCGGATTAGTACCACCGCCTTACCTACTCCCGCCGCCATAACGTCATGACGTGTTCCGGTTTGGAGGGTAAGGTAGCCGGTAAACTTTTGCTCGAGGCCTAACATCGCGGCTTCAGGTTGGCAATGCAACATTATCACCTTTGGTGTATCAAGGCGGCGTGAATTTCTCACCATTAGGAAATCCTTCTGCTTGTTTGCCTTCCAATATCATAAAAAAATTAAGCGCAGTAAGAGTACAAAAAACCGACTTCGATTTTAACGAGTGTATCATCTGTATATATAAAAGTTGAGTGTTTTTCTGGGATGACTACACTACACATATATATGGTGGTATATGTGTAATGGTGGTCCCATTACCTCGGAAGAATACTCATTTAATTACAAAAAATCGGTTTAGAAATGACAGCATATAAAAAATATAAAGAACTTGATATACTGTAACATCGCACCGTGACGATTTAAAAGATAAATAGACTACATAATAAGCGGGTATACGTGTTTAAGAATATATAGGCTATGATTGTTCCTTTTAGAACTGTATATTTGTTCGCTGTCTTATTTTAAAGTGTCTTCACGCCCATAAACCTGAAGAAATAGGCAGAGGTAAAATCAGGGCAGGTGCGTAGGTACGCCTAGCCGAAGACACGAAGTCCCATAATGTAATTGGTGGCAAGCTTATCACTAACTGGGCTCATATCAAATCCCGCGCAACGCTATTTTTTTGTTAGAAAATTGAAAATACACATTTTCTATTTTTTTGTCACCCGACCGGGGGATCGAACTTGGGACCTTAAGAAGTCAAATCCGACGCCGGACGGAAAGAAAAGAAAATGTATTTTTTCAATTTTCTAATAAAAATAACGTTGCCGGGCTAAGACATGTTCCCGGTTGGCGATAGGATTGCTACCTATCAAATTGCAGGACTTATGCCCGATTTCACCAAGAGCCCCTATATTTAGGGGACCTTTTAACGTGTTTTAGGGGACTGTTTTATATGGAAACAGTCCCATAAGTCACGTTAAAAGGTCCCCTAAAGTATAGGGGCTCTTGGTGAAATCGGGCATTAGTATCATCGGCTAGTCATGGGTGCTCTCTCTGGTTGTGCCTCTGTCCATATTGGAGATGTGGGCTTGAAAATATTTGAATCTTCTTATTTCGAAAGATATTAAATGGTTGACATCCTACTAGTCGTTTTGAGGTAACAATTTAATAACAACGGTCTCATGTAGTTAACATAAACAAAAGTTTATACATTATTAAGTAACTCAAAAACCACTCGTCAGAGAAGGATAAAATTTAAATATAACCACGACAAAATCATGACCTACCTTTTCAAAGAAACATGATCAAAATTGATCTATTTTTGATCCAGTAATCAACTAACAAACATACAAACAAAGCATTAGTATAAAACAAAGTCGCTTGCTCTGTCACATTGTATGCTTAAATATTCAAAATTTTGGAACGAATTTTGATGCGGTTTTTTTATAGATAAAGCGATTGAAGAGAAAGGTGTATATGTATATATTAGCCGTTAGTTATTGAATATTATATTCAACATAACATGTAACATAATATTAAAAACTATTTGAATCACGTTTTTAAGGTAGATGTTATAGTTTAATACTGTCCAAAAATTTTAACAACAATTTTGGACGAATTATAGAAACCTAATAAAGGTTTGAGAAAATAAATACAAAACACTAAAATAAAAATGTTTAATTTCATGTACGTTAGAGGTCTAAAAGAAGTTTGTACGGATTTTCGAGGTATTCCTTGAGTTGGTTTGAGAATCGTGCCATTGTGACACCGTCGATGACTCGGTGGTCTGCCGACCAGCTCACCGTTAGTATGTGGCTCTTGACGACGTTACCTTCTGCGTCGAATCTAGGCAAAACCTGGAAATGGACAAAATTAGTATTAGTTAACTGGTCCTCTCTTGAATCCACGAAGAGAAAAGTAGAGTAACAACAACGGTAACCGCGACTAGCCAAATGTTATTTAGTACCAGAATGTGAAAGATGGCAAATTTATCGCCATTCGGGCACTTCTTCAATCCTAGGCCACTTTTTATTAGAAAATGTTTGCCACCTATTAAATTGTAAGAGTGTATCTTCGGCTAGTTGTGGGTGCCCGGGTAGTACCTCTGTCTACGTCTGCGAGGATACGGGCGTGGAGACTTTACTTTCCATCCAAACCTTGTAATTCAAAGATTTGATCTAATTTCTTTTAAGATTCAACTAAACAACGAATTCATCATCGATATTGTTCCATGTTGCCTGGTAGCTCGTAAGAGAGAGCATACAATACTACTGGATGGAGACGCCTGTGAAACTTTTTGCTCGGGTTGATAATACCTTACCAATACCTTACCTGTTCCTGTTACCCTAATAACTATGATAGGTTCAAAAAATGAAAAGTAATGTAGCCGGTAGACTTTCACGTTAGTACTAACATCCAGATCGTAGGACACCGACGCACCTTTAACATTTATGGTGTGGCCACGGCTGTCTCTTGCTATCAAAAGAATCGTGTGCTAACTACTAACAAACTCTACTTTATATACTTTATATAATATATTTATTTGCGGAATATGTGTGATATTCCGCAAATAAATATATTTTCTTTCTTTCTTTCTTTCTTTTTCGTTTTACAAATACCACAATAATGTTATTTTTTCGAAATTTAATTATCAAATAAGTCTTTTGTTATTGACATATCGTTATGCAACGTTATCTGTTTTGGCAATTTTATCGTTGCTAATTGAAAACCGGCATGCATTTGATATCTGATCCATTACCACCCGTTGTTAGAGATTACGTTCAGTGATTTGCGTAAAGAGATAAATTATAAAAATATATTTATCACTGTGGTTATGGTCTAGAATTTTGTGCTCTAAATTAACACTGAAAGCGCTGTTAGTAAATTTTAGCGCCATAAATGTTAAGGGTACATAATAAGTACTAACGTATAACAAATAGTATTTATTTTACAGGTTGACAGGCGGCCGTTCATCATCGATAACGATTAAGTTCAAAAAGTATCTTCACGCTCATATCCCTGAAGACGTAGGCAGAGGCACAAACAGGGCACCCACGACTAGCCGAAGACACTAAGTCCCACAATGTGATAGGTGGCAAGCCTATCGCCAACCGGGCAAATTTCCAATCCCGACCAATTTTTTTTAATTAGAAAATTAGAAAAATCCAATTTTCTTTTTGTGGGCCGACCCGGAATTCGAACCCGGGACCTCATGCAGTCAAGTCCAACACCCGGACCACTAGACCACAGAGGCGATAAGTTTATTTATTGTGTATGTAAGTTTATTTAATTTTAAAACTAAGGTATAAACTTAAGTAAGAAAATTCCCAAGAAATAGGTACTAACCCTTAACTAAATAGGTACATTTGATATAGATCACCTTTATCTTCGTAATCACATTATGCATTTTTTTTATGTTATAGTAGG
>NJDD01002746.1:24038-38101 GCA_002245505.1 Calephelis nemesis
ACTAGGATATCCGTATTGTCCGTCCGTGAAGACCAAATATGTTATTAAAACTTCTGTAAGAACAAGGAAAATATTAATGCTAATAAAGTTTCGCCAAGTTTCGCTTTTCGAAAAAAAAAATACTTATTAATTAATAAACTATTTATAAGTTTTTAGTTTTTTAGTAATAACTATTGATGGGTGTTTATTAAATTTATTCTGGTATCTATTTAAGTATTTCCATGTATTAGAATCGTTGACTAACACCCATAACACAAGCATATAATTTGCTTACTTTGGGGTTAGATTCAATTTGTGTAACTTGTCCTGGGATATTTATTTATTTATTTATTTATAAGACATGCGTAATCCTACATTTCCAATATTAAAATGCGAATTTCCCCCGTCCGCAGAGTAGAATAGACCACATGCCTACCTTTCAAGCAGCTTGTAAGAGGCGAGCACTGGTAAAAATATAGATCATCACCAATAAGAATACTAGTGTTAGTGTGCTGAGCAACTACTTGACTCTCACATAAAAAAACGACGGGTTACACTCCTGGAGTGCCGGCAGAAGTGAAAACTTGAATATTAACGTTGTGCATTTTTGACATTTAGGAACGGTTAGGGAATAATTTTGGACGATTACTTTAATTATCAGTATGAAAGGACTATCATTTATGTGGTAGAATACAATATTCATTTATTGTGCTATAGTACACAAACATGACAACACGAACATTCGCGGAAGCGCCCTGCGCCGTCTAAACGATACAGCAGGCGCAGGCATACATTTTCCCCGCGCCGTAGAAAGAGAGGGATACTTCCTCTCCTATGCCACGCCGGCTGTTTACTCTCCATCCGGCTTACGAATTTTCGATCATGTCACGTGTCCTGACGCGAGTTCAGAAGTTTTTACCCATTTCAAAAAAGTGCGCAACGCCGCTAAAATTTAAATTTGTTACTATAGGTATATTAAATGTAATTACTGTATGGTAAAAAGAAAATATAGTGCGAACACCAAACTATACGTAATCGAGAATTTATGCTGGCTACACACGGTGCGCGGTATCGCCGGCCGACGCAAAATACGTCGCATTGACACGGTGCGTTCCCATACCGTTTATACATGAGAATCGACATATCTACGGTAACACAACACATCGTGTTGTCATATTGCTTTTTTTTGGGACCACTAAATGCGGCTCACAGGTGTGCGTGATCGTCATTTGTGTTTCTTTACCAAGATTCCTGATTGCGGGAAGAGATCATTATAGAGATAGAGGTACTTTAGATGTCGTCTCATGGTGTTTCAATATTTCGAATGGGTAGATAATTAATCTCTGTCACCTCTGTGGTCGAGCGGCCCGGGTGTTGGACTTGACTGCATGAGGTCTCGGGATCAAATCCCGGGTCGGCCAACAAAAAGAAAATTGGATTTTTCCAATTTTCTAATAGAAAAAATGTTGGTCGGGATTGGAAACGTGCCCGGGTGGCGATAGGCTTGCCACCTATCACATTATGGGACTTAGTATCTTCGGCTAGTCGTGGGTGCCCTGGTTGTGCCTCTGCCTACCTTTTCGGGGATATGGGTGTGAAGATACTTTTTACTTTTTTTTTAGATAATTAATACTTGTTATCTAATTACTAATTGAACAAAAAAAAACATTTTGAGTTGTGGTGCGATAAGGTTTGAAATATTATTTCTTATCGTCGTATGATGTTTACTTAATTTGATGATTACTCTAGTTTGCTCTTTACTGATATGAAGATAACATTACATCATATTAACTTTGTACACAAAGATATACATTGATTATATTCGAACAATTAAAAAACAACTTGTACTGGTAGCTATTTGGTGATGTGTTGCTATTTGTATAAATAAATATAGCTGTTTTGTTTGTAATCGTCTCTGTGATCTAGTGGTCTACCGTCAGACTTGACTTCTTCAGGTCCTGTGTTCGATCGAAGGGTCGGGCAACAAATAAAAACAGAAAGTGCGTATTTCCAAAAAGTGCGTATTTCCAATTTTCTAATAAAAATAACGATGCCCGGGATTAGATATGTGCCCGGTTAGCGATAGGCTTGCACCTATCACATTGTGGGACTCAGTGTCTTCGGCTAATCGTTGGTGCCCTGGTTGTGTCTCTGCCTATATCTTCGGTTCATGGCCGTAAAGATACTTTTTTACTTTTTATTTTGTTTTGTTATTATAAGTTTGTTTGTAATTATGAGTAAGTATGTGTACTTTTAACTAGTAGTTACATTTATTAAAATATGAACTTCATACCCAGTGTAACAGGAAAAATCAAATCAAGCTTTTTTACAATAAAATCACTACTTACATCGAATATTATTTTACAATCTTAACTAAAATAAAATCTAATCAGATTTAATTCGGCTGATAACATTATAATTGTTCTTATTTGAATAAGTCGAAATTATTAGTGTAGCCCTTGTATTTTACATTTTAAGGTCCGAAAGATAGGTTAGCCGGTAGACATGTACAAATGACCTAACACCCAGACCACAGGACAGCGACGCACCTATAACATCTATGGTGTCATCAATCTATGGTGTCTATAGGCTGCGGTTATGACTTACCATCAGGGGAGCTGCGCAGTTGTTTATTGCATTTGCCATAAAAAAAGATAGATAGGCACTTTTTGACTTGACTACTTACTACTAAGTATCTTCACGCCCTTATCCCCGAAGAGGTAGGCAGAGGCATCCATGACTAGCCGAAGACACTAAGTCCCACAATGAGATAGGTAGCAAGCCTATCGCCAACCGGGCACACATCCAATCCCGAGCAACATTTTTTTATTAGAAAATTGGAAAAACCCAATTTTGTTTCTGTTGCCCGACCCGGGATTCAAACCCATTACCTCATGCAGTCAAGCACAACAACTGAACCGCTAGACCACAGGGGCGATACTTATTACTACTGTGTAAAGCTGTCTCACTCGGTTGCTAATTAAACTAAAAAGTGATATTTCACTAATACCAGAGATTAATAATATAGTCTTTGCTAATACACTATTTTAAATTCATATCTTAATTGGAATTTCGTTTTAGTGATAAACATTTGAACTGTAAAACACCTCGTCATATGTACCGCGCCTCCTATACATAATTGTTATTCCATGTTATTTTGCTTAGTAACGCTAGCTGTCAGTTCAAAAGTATTTATTTTTAAAACCAAGAAGTAAGATTTCAGATATCATCTAACTCATTTTGTAGTCACATAATGTCTCTTCAGACAATGTGAATATCTAAAGAGACATTATTATCATTATAACTAGCTGCGCCCCGCGGTTTCACCCGCGTAAGTCCCAATCCCGCGGGAACTCCGGGATAAAAGGTAGCCTATATGTTAATCTGGGTCTTCAGCTACCTACATACCAAATTTCATTGTAATCGGCTTTGTAGTTTTTGCGTGAAAGAGAAACAAACATCCATACATCCATACATACAAACTTTCGCATTTATAATATTAATAGGATTTATATAATAATAGAGAGAAGAAGAGATGTAATAGAGAGATGATGTGATCACAAATTAAAAAAATTATACTTGCACATATGTATCTTTTGTTGATATTATTTTATAAAAGTAAGTAAGTAATTAGCTTTACACCCATATCCCCTAAGAGGTAGGCAAAGGCACAACCAGGCACCCACCAGGTATTTGCAAATATGAATTTTCTGTATTTTTGTTGCCCGACCCGGGATCGAATCCAGGACCTCAAGAAGTCAAGTCAAGTAGACCACAGAGGCGATTGATATGTTTTATGTCTATCAAATCTACATTTCATATTTAAGAGTATTAAGGTAATACTTTTCAGAGGTTTTTACAAGCCCAGCAAATACCATCTCAAATACATACATACATACATTGACATTTGCCCGCAGAATAAGTACTAAAGTAAAGCTAACTTGAATCTTAAAGTTTGCAGCAAAGGTTCATATTGCGGTGAGTGATTAGACCCGATTTACTTAAAACTCATACATGTCAATCAAAATTGAAACCTAAGATGGTGATTGGAGGCTAATATATAACTAAATTAGTATCATATTATGAAGCTACATATATTTTTTTTACTACTGGTTTCGACGTGAAACTCTTGAAGATGTCCTTCCGTTCATCATCCGCCTAAATCTACGTCAACTACATACCTAGAGAAACACCTTCGACTTCCGTTCAAAATGCTGGAAAAACCTGACATTCATATTTTTAAATGAAGAAACACTTGTACTGTTTTACGTATCACTTATACTTTATTATTTTATAAATAGCCTACTGATTTCGCTTTTTACAGCATTATCAGGGCTAGAACTTAAATTACTTTAAAATAATAAAGTATAAGTGATACGTAAAACAGTACAAGTGTTTCTTCATTTAAAAATATGAATATTTGGAAGTTTTACCAAGCGCCAACAATGGAAAATATCAAACCTAACATGTTGATTACAAGCGAAACGTTGGCAATCTACTTCTTCACTATTGAAAAAATCGAAAACTAAAAGCACGTTTACTTACGTTTAATAAAACTGGACTCAGTTTGTTAAATGTTTTCAACATCTTCACCCCAGAAATGCATTTTCTAGTGAAAGCCATTTTTATTAGCTAGTTTTTTACATTATTTAATATACTTTCATGTTGTATTAATTGTAAACTTCAATTACACATGACACAGTCAAACACGGCTCACAACTGCGTTATCGCAGCTTGTTATCAGAAGACCAGAACATTGATTAACATAACAATTAAACGCTAGAAATTCGTGAGCTACGAACGTCAGCAAGTCAAGAAGTGCATAAGGTCAAGGTTCAGAATGAAACATTTAAATTTATGCTTTTACAGCAACTTCATTACGAAACGGTACATCTAACGCAGCCAACTTCAAATTGAAGTATGTAAATATATTGAAAATAAAGTACACGTCCTATCGAATCCAATAACTGCGGCAAAACGCAAGTCTCCCTCCCAACCCAAACACTAACTCACGAGACACTACACTACTCTCTCGGTCTCATCTCGGCGACGAAGATCTCTTTTCTGTTGCGCCCGGCGAATCACGCCGAGCGACGAGCCACTAATCCTCCGTCAAGTCCACCCAGTAACCAAAACGCAGCACCAAGTCGAGGTACGGTCTCCCGGGAGACAGCCCTTGTTGCTGGCGTTGTAGGGAACAGTCCAATCCATTTAAATAATGATGTCTCAAGCTGAGCACTCTGCTCGGCCCACAAAGCCCGGTGAAGTTGTAAAAACCGCGAGGTTGGCAACACATTGTTGACAGAATTGCAGCAATTGCTTAAGTCTGCGACAAAGCAGAGGCCAAGGCCAGGGGATGTTCTGAACTTAATAAAGATATTCTTGGTTCTAAATTTAAACGTATACGTTAGCCACTCTGCGGCCTATGGATGTCATGTACTCCACATGGAAGGTCCCAGGTACCAGATAGGGTATGGTGATTTTCACAAAGCTGATTAGTTGATTCACTTGACCAATTACGAGCTTCAAGCTGTTTCAGCTATTGTGAGACTTTCTAGTTTAATAGAAAGTCTCATACTAAAGTTAACAAGCGCTATTTTTATACAAAACAGAAATAACGGTAAAACCAATAAAATATTATTGGTCAGAGCGTCAAAAACGTTTTCATTTCTTAAAGTGAGGAATTTTTATTCTAAATATAGTGCTGAACCTCTGGACCGAGTAAAACTTTATGTTGGCATTGTACCAATGACATCTTTGTGTATCTTAAGCCGGCGTATCTTTCCAAGAAATCCGTGGCTAGTTTGTATTTTATAATAAATTAAAAAAAAACCAGTGTTAAGTATTCCCTACTTTTCTGACAATCTAACACCACAACATATAAAATATGATAATCTACAAAGTTGTATTTAAGCTATAGTGGGGTCGAGGGAGATAAATTAACCATAAGGTACAGTGCACTCGCTGAAAGAATAAACTTTTGAAAGTTAGTTTACCGAACGTTATCCCGAACCTTTTAGCAACGGCATATAACGACAAAAATATAATTGAAACTCAAAACCATCATTATCATAAATTTATAATATATAATATGTTACCTACGTCTTCGTCAAATAAAAAAATGATTGCCTGTAAAGTCGGTTTTACGGGCGAAGATTTTACGTGACAACGTCTTTTTCTCGGTAGAATATTTATTGATATGAATATTATTAAAGAGTGGGAGAGAGACGCAAGGCAAGGGGCTCTCGTTCGGTGACTCATCGTGACGTTACCGGGCGTTACACTTTTTCATGAGTGACTCCGAGCCGCAACCTAATTTAAGACGTTGTCTCGTCAAAAAAACTAACATCAAATGTGCTTATTTTGCTCAGCGGTTACACTTCAAATTACATGTCAGTTGATGTGTTAAACATTGAAATAACCTTGATAATAAGCAATTGTTTTTATTAAAGACATAATAAACATGTTAATAAAGTGAATAAATACAATAATATATAATCGTTATCGGTAATGTAATGCACGACAAGACGCGGGGCAACGTATAGTCAGAATAACATCAGTTTGCGAGTAAATGGATAATATTCAACCGACGACTTCTATTCTAATTAGCTACAGTGTATCACAGTGGCGCTCTGCCGATATCTGCTACATTTAACACTCATTATATTTACTTGTACGACCGTTTGTGTGATGGATGATTATACTTACTGGTGGAAAAAGTTGGAGCATTGGTCACCAACCAAAACGGGTCAACCAAAGTATTTAAACAAACGTCTCCCATGTTATATTAGATTTAACAAAGCATAAAACATATGACAAGTCAATGAATATATAAAAACCTAATCGTCGTTCTGTTATTCTTAAATATTAAAATACAAAAAAATACAGTTCGGTTAAAACAAAAATATATAAAAAATATAACTATTTCCGTCACTTGGCGTCTCCATATTTCGAATTAATTATATATTTTGTGATAACAATAATTTAAATAAACTATTTTTGGATATTTTAGTACTAGGGTATTGACATATAACTTATATAATAAGAACACTAAATATTATAACAGAAGTATTTTATCACATTACAAAACACAAACAATGTATCATAATATATAAATGTACAAAAAAATGTATAACATTAAAAAGAAAACCTAAGAAAAATAATAACATATCGCAGCAATACAACGATTGAAATGTTTCTAATCTTAAAGAGATCTCTCTTTAAGTTATGCCTCAAATAATTCTACACGTACTGGGTTTTAAATATTGCTAGAATTTGGAAAACAAACCATAATATATTTTGTCTAAATTATAAAATATTTGCAAGATCTCGGGAAGTATAAATTTAGTATTTAATCACAACACATCTTGGAATAGATACACTCGACTGAATATCATAACAATAGACAATACTGGAAGACTTTCGAAAATATGTTTGTCAACGATAAACTATAAATTCATTTTAACTGTCAAACTTAATAATGTTTGGTCTACTAACAATGTCTTCGTAATCTTATTTCTGATGAACATTCGATATTATTATTGCACTTCTCTGGTATCCTGGTATACGCCTTGAATAACAAATATCTATTTAAATTTGCAAAGTGTTAGCCGAAGTCGTCACAGCTTTTCAATGTCGCGAAACCATTTGTGAAAGAGGTTTTAGATTTACAAAAGCGTTTGAACATACACAAAATATTTGTATACTTATTAAATATGTTACATATAAGATTCAATAAACTGTTCATATATTAATTTACATCTCGAATCTAGGTGTTTTAAGTTATCAAAATTTCACTAGCCTTTTCCATTATCAATTTATTACACGGTAAGATCAAGGCCTACAATTTTATAAGTGACAAAAGGGATGACACCCGAGACTCGTGCGAATTCATATTTTCAATATCGAAGCCAACAACATTATTTAGGACAATAACAGCAATGACAACTTGAAATGTATCACACTATCGCACTTTTCGAACATTTGCCTTAAGATAATTATTAGACTGATAAAATATCGGTTTTCTTGACATTGATAATACATTCTATGCGCACATTTAACCAGAACAAAGTGAAATCATTCATAGAAACAAAAAAATGAGACAGAAAGATATGTATTTGTAAAAGACACTAATTATTAAGGATTAATCATCATTCAATTGATATTATATGAACTCCACAATGATATTTAAAGTTGATATTTAAATTTCCTTATAACATGGTCTTTTATACGCTTTGAATAAGAAACTGTGGCTTAAATACGATTTAATACAAACACTAGTTGTTCAACTATTCAGACACAGTACGGAAGCGACAACATCAAACTAAACACCGACGTGAATTATCATTACATTGTGAAATGACATCTAAATATAAGAGACAACGTGAAACCCATTTTGAATTCAATGCGGCAACGTGTAGATTTAACACTGATTAAACCAGTGGCACAAAGTGAAGTCCCTCAAATCCGCTATATTTTTAAAGGCGCGGTCACAACAGCATGTTGCGATTTCGCGACGAAAAACCAACGCCGCAATAATGCAGTTTGGTGGTAAAAAATGTTGATGTCAAAGGTGGCGCACCACATTCGAACTTAGAAGACCGTTGTGCGATTTTCGCGATATCGCAACAAGTTGTAATAAAAATTGAGGGCTTTCAAATGTTGCCTCATGTATGAAAGCACATATATCGCTCTAGGTACTTAGAACGTATTTGATTATGTCATTAACGTGTTTAATACCTATTTTAGGTGCACCACTGTTATTACGTAAAATTCATTTGCCATAAAGATGCTTTCTTTTAATTTGTATTTTACATACACATATTTCGGTGATGTGAGCAAAAATATCTTCTTATTTGCTGTTAAATAATTAGAATAAACAAACCAACTTGCCAATTGTAGGTTTTTTGGTTTTCTTCAAATTAAGTTTACAAATAAATTTAGAATAAATACATATTGTTTAGGTAAGAAAATACTTTTCAATTAATTTTAAAATTACCACAAACTATGATAATCTGAAACACTATCATACGGTAAAGCTAAAATAATGTAGGAGTTGATAGAATAAATATCTATTCTTAAATACCTACTACCCAAGGATTTCATAAGTATAATTTACAAATTCGTACACTTCGCAAAAAGTTAAACCGCTTCTTACAATAGATGAGACTTTTAAAAAAAAAAAAAGTTGTTAAGAATATCGAGACAGACAGACTTTAAACGCATCTCCACTTCCATATGTTATATATTATAGTATAGGTATATAACTTAAATTGATTTTTAATGTATAAACAATAATAAATGACACTGATTTACAAATAATAAAGATATTTTTGCTCGTGAAAGATTGCACATTTTAGATAAATGGGTACTTACCTACTATAATTATTTTATCCATAAAGACGCTTTGTTCTAACTTTCAGAAAAATATCGTGTATGCCAATAACTGTAATAGTATAACAGGTCATGAATGTTTATTTAGATAATTATAAAAACACTTCAGTCTGGTTTTATTATTGCCTATCATTATGCTATTACATAGAATTGTAATTTATAAATATAACGATTTTCGTTGTAAACAATACATCAAAATTGTTTAATAATATGATAATTATATGAATATTAATGTAGGTAAAATTAAAGTAAATGAAAATTTAAAACAAAAAGTTATTAAGGCCATCTCCAGTACATCGTACCTACAAGCTGTTTATCTTAGATGTTAACTTTATTAAATAATTCTACTCACTTCCACAACAGTGCAGTGTCGTCGGTTTAGACTTACAGAGAATAAAAATTAATTGATTTAGTAAAAGCAATTAAATGTGCACCTAATTTCGCAGTTACTTTTTGCAAATGAGAGTAGAAATGTCTGGATATTTTCAGAATAAGGTTTTCCGTAAAAGAAATACGCACACAAATTTATTTAATTTCATGTAAGTAGGTAAATTATGCAAATATTGTATGGTATTATAAGGTGTAAAAAATTTGATAAAAATAGCTTCTAACGAGAGTTATTTTTAAGGAGAGGATAAACATAATAATTTAATAGTTTTCGTTATACCTTGATTAAAACTAAATTAATGTCTACAATAAACTAAAATAAATCAGGATTACAAAACGTCAACAAAACTTTTTATCTTACTTGAATAAGTTTAAAAAAAATGACAGCTATTAAAATAATAAATAATTAAAACGAGTCAACAATGCATTCCTCAACCGACATGCGGCGACAAACTGCAGCTCAGGCGACGGCCAATCGCATTATGCGACAGCAACCTGCCGCCAGTTGCGGAAGGTTACCTTTATGAATGGAAGTGAATTTTATGTGTTAAGAAAAAATGTAATACGTGATTAGAGGAAGTGAGTAAAAATTATTTATTACAATTTATATAATCTTTTTTATAATGTGTTTTGAATATAGCATCTAAATTATATGTATTTACTACCTAAATATATAAACATAGAAATGAAACAGATTTTAACAATTTGACTTTACAAACCCATACGAAAATATGATTTTGCTTATAAAATCCGCAAAATCAATTTCGTACAAAGGTATATTTGTTTCGCCTTAATAATCTCAGGACTCAGTCATTTCCATTCATATATTGCCATATTAATAAATGTGAAGTATAGCTTGCTGCGGTTTTATCTGGCACTACTCTTTTTTAATAAGACGCAATATCTAACAATATGTATAATCATCGTCATAATAGCAAGTAAAATTTAAGCACCCGCATGATGAATAAACCGCCGCCGTCAAATACCCGCCGCCCGTCTTTTTTTTTGTTAGTATTATACTAACAAAAAAAAAGACGGGCGGCACTCTGTGAGTGCCGGCAGAAGTGAAAACTTAAATATTAACATTGTGCATTTTTGATATTTTGGAATGGTTAGGGAATAATTTTGCACGAATTGCTTTAATTATCAACAATAAAGTACTATCATTTATGTGGTAGAATACAATAGTCATTTATTGCGCTATTGTACACAAACATGACAACACGAACATTCGCGTAAGCGCCCTGCGCCGTCTTACGAATTTTCGATCAGGTCACGTGTCCTGACGCGAATTTAGAAGTTTTTAACCATTCCAAAAAAGTGCTCAAAGCCGCTAAAGAAGTTTTCACTTCAAAAATAAATAAAATGTTTTTTTTGCCACTATTTAACGACATTTACTTGGCATAAATGTTTTAAAATCATTTTCATACTTTTTACAAAATACATAATTATTATTCTTGCACTCATACATTATTATTATTTTTTTGCAAATTATAGGGCTTAATGTGCAAGCATTTTCATACTTAGTTCCATACTTTAAATTTATTAATAAGGCAGACAGTGAATAGAATATAACAACATAATAATCTGGATCTGAATATTCTATGCAAAATAATCTATCACAAAAAATAGATACATTAAATTCTAGCTAGGTAGATCTACATTTCACACAATAGTAATCAAACACTGTCTTAAATCGTTCAGAATTAACACCACTAGTTCACTAGGTCACTTCCTTGTCGACACTTCGCACATAGTGTTCATGTCATAGTTCAGTCTCTAGCGAACGAAACTAGTCTAGGTAGTGGGTAGCGGGAAGCTCGTTTACTATAAATAAAAGCTCGCTAGGTTGACAGCGTGGGTATCACACAAACTGTGCTTGTTAATATAAGTGGAGTCTTCAAAAATAAAAAAAATAGTTTGGCACAATACTGATCTCATCATTATTCCAAATATTAAGGCTATAAATTAAAAAAAATTGCGAAGAGGCTATGCTCATGTGGTAAGCATTAAATATTACGTCAAATCAAAAAAAATGTGTGCGTGTACTAGCGTACACTCGTAAGAAGTGAAGAAGTGAAACTTCTTTATGACGTTATTTTTCAAAAAACAATTTACTATATGCAACTTTACAGAAATTGGTTAAATAGAGTTTGTTGCCAATCCCTACTCCGTTGGAGGAAGTATACTTCGAATCACGCGTGGTAGGGATAAGAACAAAGATGGCGCGTAACGGAAAAATGTGACGCGTAACGAAAAATTGTTACACAAAATTTTTGTCCAACCCCGATAAAGAAGTTTCACTTCAAAAATATTGTCACGTCGATCTCCCTGAAAAAGTAGGCAGAAGTATATCCAAATCACCCACGACTAGAAAAAGACACAAAGTTACACTATGTGATAGGTGATAAACCTATCGGCAACCAGACACATATTAAATCCTGTGCAACATTGTTTGAAAGGGAACAATGAAAACCATGTTTTCTTTTTATTGTGCGCTCCGGGTATCGAACCCGGGACCTCGTGGAGTAGGACACCAGAGCGGCGAAAGTGTATTGTTAAACTCCATTTAAATTACAAAAGTAATTAAATCGATATACATACTTACATATTATAAGTTTTAATTCTTTCTTTTAGCGATTTTGACGTTTGAAGTTTACATTTACGTATTTTTGAACTTCAAAAGTAGTAGTTATTTACTCCCCATTAATTGTTTTCTTTTCATGATAAACTAAAACAAACCCGGAATTTTAATGAATATGTAGTTTTAAACCAAAATTAACAAAATCCGTTAAAACTTTTTCGATTTCTAGCGAGATAAACGTACAGCATTTCATTTTTACATACAATACAAATTATTACAAGAAAATATACTTTTTTTTCCAATGTAAAATACTTGTTATCTATCATTCGTGAAATGTTTAAATTTAAAAATAATAGATAAGTTCCATTTGCCACATAGATCTTATAAAAATTGTTAACACATCGCTAGAATGAATAAACCTATTTACCAATAACATTTAATCAGTTGTGCCAAACTATAGTTCAGAAATGTCAGAAAAAATAAGAAAATTGATACCTTGAAAGTAACTGTCCCAACGTTTGCCTTCGGCATTGTAGAGCGTCTTCTCTGTCATTTGTACATTATCTTTGTGCGGGTGAAATGACACTGAACAATACCGAATTTTAAATTATATCAATGTGGGATTATTTCATTTCATTTTCGAAGCAGATAAAATCTTTTCATACTGGTTGTCAACTAAAATTCAACAGAAGAATAATTTTGTCCATCTGTTTGTAAAATAATATTACGTTTATTTTAAACTTAACTCAAACCATGTTTATAAACAATATTTTTACTATACCACATATTTTGCAATCACCTGATACATTGTACATTTTTCTAGATTTAGATGTTTTGTATTGCAAAGTTATAGCAGTAATACAATTTAAATCAATTTAATCTTATTGTTGCTTATTGTTTATTCAAGCATAAATTGAAGACTAGATGTGACTAACTTTAGAAAAACTAAGAAAATATTCATAAAACATAAAGTGTACAATCGGCCAAAAAGTAGACGGTATGCAGCTCGCTTCAGATAAAGTATTGTGAATCAACAAAGGCACCGCTAATGATACCTGTACACAAAGATAAGGTCTGATTTTCATCAATTGGAGACATTTGATTTAACACATTTCCAGTTACATTACATACTACTTGTTTAGCCGCTGAGAGTACCTAATTATGATTTTCTAACAAACTTTCGTTCCCGCGTGTAACGTATGTTTGGACTCGGGTCTTTAATTATATGCATATTTAATATGACTGAAATCGGTCCAGCGGTTTAACAGTAAAAGTGTAACTGATAGACAGCCACACTTTTGCGTCATAACAATAGTTTGGGTATGGATTTTCATTAGTTTACCTAGAGTCAAAATATCACCATTGTTTTATTGGACGCATATTATATGTCTAGCCATAACTTGACCATGAGTCCCATTTCATTATAGTAATATTTTTCATTTCTGTAATACGTCTTTCTTCAATAATAATAATTAAACAGAAAAAAAACGTTAATTGAACGGGTGTAAAAGATATGACGATTAATTTAATGATAACCAGCATTTTTTTACTCTAGAATGCGAGGTACAACATACGTCTTGCATACGTTTACTTTTCGGGCGAGTGTACAAACGCAGAAACAGATAGAGGAAGATATGAGTGGGTCCTGTGTGTCGTTACCGTTCGGCGGTTTGGCGCTGCGGAGCGTCAGTGTGCTCGGGTCACAGTGGCGGCGGAGCGG
>NJDD01002746.1:38125-80736 GCA_002245505.1 Calephelis nemesis
CCGCGCGCGCCGCACCGACGCGGCCCGCCGCGGTGCCGCGCCCCGCAGGCTCGCTGACGACGTCTGCGCCACCAACCGCGCGCCGCCCGCGCCCGCACGTCCGAACGGGGACACGCGCAGGAACTGGCGGGCCACCATCGGCTGCCAGTAAGAGTTTCCTGCCGAGAGACCATATCGCTTACTTAACGACCCAGATAATACCACACATCTTTAACTATTTCCTGAAATAGTCTTGAGGCCCTACACTCAGCCAGCTAGAAGAGCCAATCACCGCGCTCCCCCGTTCCATGATTACTATGAACAATGGCGCTCTAAAGTAAACGTGTTAACGACAAATCACTATTGTTGAAGTATATATAGAAAAGTAATTTGAAAAAAAGTATAAAAACTGAAACACTTATCTTTTAGGTATAGTACTTATCTATGTTTATGTTAAATCTGATGTCGATATATTCACAATTGAAGTAGACAGTTGGGTTTTGCTTTAAAAAAAGAATTAACTTTTTGATTTTTTTTCTATCGAGCAAAGTGAAATGAATCGTGTTTTGGAAACACTAGTCTAGTAAAGCATATTCATGTTAATCTTGTGTATTTTTGTCACCAAGATCCATGATTGCTTTGTATGAAAAAAACAGTAAACTGCTGACGTATTTTAGCGTATTTGGGCCCTTAAGGCAAACTTACAATACATACAAGTAAATTTCAAAATACATATAAATACATTTTTAAGAGCTGATGCAGCGAATCTTCTATTCCATCCGCCATACGTTGAAACTGTTTATCATGCACTATTTAAAAGACAGTTAAACTTACGTTAATTGACCCATTGAAACAAGAAACGAACTGCCAACAATATTGACAAAATCGTCACAGTAATTCGGGTTGTATTTGATTTTTTTTTTAATTTTACTACAAATACCTATAATTAAAACAAGCTCCTGCTTTTATGGTAATTTATTCCATCTGGTGTAAGATGCATTTTTATGAGTAGGTACTTTTGCATAGTATCTCGCTGAATCTGGTTCCATACCCTAGGTGTACCTGAAAGAGATCGCTAACATGGCAATAAGGTCGCCTTTGTGTGTCTTAGAGTTACATAAATATCTTCACGTCCCTTACGGGGTAGGCAGAGAGTATCGAGTGTCACATTTATTACCCTTTTCATACAAACACGCCGGTTTCGGAGCCTCTTGTCTCTTGATCCCACCCTTAGATAATATCCGAGTGATCTGATCGTGGAATGTCAACCTTGGTCTCTCCAGGTACCTACATCTATCCACATTCGCAATCTATATCTGCTTTGTCAATCTTTCATCTGTTATTCTGTCTTAGAGTTTACGTTTTATTTGATGTTTTTGTAATTTCTCTGTATTCGGTGTACAACTATGAGTTATTGTATTGTATAAGCCAAAAAACTTGACTAGACGTCGAGTAAGACTATATGAAAACCAATAATACATTTTAAAAGTTGATCCGCATCAACCAAAATGATCTAACGAAGGCAGCAAGTAGATATTATTAGGAAATCAAATTATAAAGGTTATTAAGTATTAATTATTATTGTACCTGTTGTATATTATGGTCTATCATCCGAAGAAATAATAGATTTTAGAAGTACGTATGTCATTAAAGTGCTGTGTAGATATCAAGCCTAAATAAAATTTCTACCAAAAATATTACTTTAAACACTTTCGATTCTCTCTCTTTCCCTTGTTCCAAGTAATACTGCACATATGTCTCATACTTGAGAACCTAATTAGGTACTATTGTTAAGTATTAGTGTTCTGTATTGAGTTGACCATGGAGTCATACCTCTGGTGGCGGTGGTCCGGGCCCGCCACGCGACGCTGCGCAAGCGACCGCGCGAACCCTCGTGCACGGCGTCTACACTAGCGGAGCGGGTCAGGTGCGCCGCTGATGCCTCGGCCTCGCCCGCGCCGCCCATGCCCAAACCCTCGCTCACCGAGTACAACTTGTGAGTGATGTCCTTGCCTATAACGGTTTAACCATTTTACTTAATAGTAGAAAATACAAACCAATTGCAAATTCGCAGACCTATACATAAAAATGCATGTATAGTAGTAGGTACTATATAAATTATGCGCTTTGGCTGTATTCGTCAAGCTTTGGAAATACGAATGTATTTTAAAGATATCTATGTAGAGTTGTTATTACATAATTAATAAATCATTTCGCTTAAATTTAGATTAAATCAGCCAATTTAAAAATAAAAGTATAAAGTGTAAAACGAGTAAAAAGTGTAAAGCCGCAGCTCATAATTTAAATAGTAGGTACTTAGTACTCTATAGATATTTTATAAATACCTTCATTTCTAAAACAATGTTTTTCGTACAAAAAATCACTTTTAGATGTTCATTATTTTTTACATATGAACAAGAGGCTTTGTGAGTAATAAGTATCTAAGTTTTTGCTGCTAGGCTTCTGAGATTGAGATTGGCACAGCGAAGTTTCATATGCTTCACAAGTGGATAACAACTATAAATGATTAGAATTGTTGAGGATTGTGAATACGTGATTCACTGATTCACATCCAGTTCAAAAGAGAATATAATATACAATGAAAATCCAATGCACATTAAGGCAAGGGGACTTTAGTTTTACAACTAAAACGCTGCGACCATTGCAATATCTGTGCATTCATAGGCCACTAGTTCATACTAATTTTGAAAACAGATTCAAGTCTAATCAGGACGAGTATAACAAGGTCAAGGCCAAAACTAATAAATAATATTATGAATATCCATACTATAAATAATATTATGAATGCGAAAGTCTGTGTGTAACGCTTTTAAAACGAAACCGCAGAACTGATCTAAAGACATTTGATATGCATATGGTTAAAGATTTGAGTTCTAACAAAGGCTGCTAAGTTTTCTAAAATCAAACCTTAAATTACTATGAAGGATGAAATTTATGTGCTGTACGAAGTAACAGTTCCAGGCTGACGAAATCGCGGCAAGCAGCTTTATAGGTTGTAGTGTATTTATAAGTTTGTTAACTGGTAGCAGACTAACCTATTAGACAGTCGAGTACGACTTTGAGTGAGGGTCGATGGCGCAGCACGCGCTCGAGCCGCATGCGCGGCCAGCACACGCACGTGCACACCTCTTCCGCCACCACCGTCACCTGATGACCACATCATTTAAATTTAAGATAATTTGTACTTATTATGATATATACTTACCTACCCAAATACAAAATATCATAACATATCGAAATCCCTAAGATTTTATTCAAAGGTGGTGTCCGGGGTCACCTCAGTCAGCGGCTTATAAGTAAACTAGCGGTTATAAAATATAATATAAACCTTCCTCTTCAATCACTTTATCTATTTAAAAAGTCGCATCAAAATCCGTTGCTTAGTTTGACCGCCTCGTTGGTCGAGTGGCTAGCGTACACGCCTAACTACACCAACTAACCGCGAGGCTCGGGTTCGATTCCCGACGGGGGCAGACATTTGTGTCATGAACATTTAGATGTCTGCATTTCCGGGTCTGGGTGTTTATAAAATTTATTCTGGTATCTATTTAAGTATTTACATGTAATAGTATCGTTGACTAACACCCATAACACAAGCATATAATTTGCTTACTTTGGGGTTAGATTCAATTTGTGTTTGTTTGTGTATGTGAGTTTAAAAGATTTAAGCATACAAAGGAACACAGGAACAGAAAAAGCGACTTTGTTTTATACTATGTAGTGATAGTAATTAATATAAAGCAAGATAGACAAATTTTATAAGGATCGTGACACTTGGCTTTTGATACTTAGTGCCTACTCCTAACGAGATTTGACGTGTCTCTGACTGGTAAAATGAAGTTGGTTTATCCATACCACGCACCAGGTTTTGAAGTCAAAAAATGTTTTTTTTTAACCAATGCGAAATAAACGGTTGTAAAATCAGTTATGATACCTGCTTTTCCTTTTATTACAAATTAAGAATTGAAGGTGTGAAGTGAAATGAAAAGTGATTTGAAATTAAAAAAAAATTATTTATTTGCGGAATGTGTTTTAAAAAGTCTACACAATCTTTCATAAGCAACGCGGTTTTAAGCTAGACAAATAGGATCTTAAAGGGTATGAATAAGTGAGAAGATGAGAGATCTAGTTTCTTCGGAGATGAACGGTAAGTTCAAGATGTGGCTTGAACTAAGGGTTATACAAAAGTATAAGCCAATGGTGATGATGTAGTTATATATCAGGCTTAGAAGGTGAAGAGTAAGAAGATACTGTGTGAGTAAAAGCTGATAGGATGCTAAAGCAATCTGTCAAAATTCGGATGCGTGTGACAGGATCGTCAGGGGAAATTTGGCTGCGTGTGACAAAAGACTCAGGTGATCAGGTTCAGATAATCAGATCAGATCAGGTTTTATGATGAAATGTTGCCTCTCAGGCCCGAGTCGATTCCCGGGTCGGGCAACTTACTTCATGTTTTTCAATTTTCTAATAAAAACAACATTTTCTGGGATTGGATAAGTACTCGGTTGGAGAAAAGTTTGCCACCTTCATACCATAGTGAGATTATAAGTACTTTCCGGTAATCTTAATGCCCCGCGTGCACTTTCGCCTAAGTCTGCGGGGATACGCGACTTACGATGCTTATTTTTTAATTTTCGTAAAAAGATTGGTAATTTTAAAGGCTAATCCCTAATGACAATATTTGTTTGTTTTAATAGATGTTTTAGCACGTACGCATTGGACGGAACACTTTTATTAATTTCATATCCTTGACAAGTTCGTAGGTTTTCCCTGACTATTCCTTACAATTTTTTCTATCGTTGTCTATAGACCTAAAGCTCATCTCAATAATTTTGTTTATATTTTTTATGTTTTGTATTTTGGAAAAACATTCAAAACTACACATTTATTATTACTTCAAAACTTAGGTTTATTTTAGCGCATGTGTATAGTTTTCTTATGTGTAACCTAATTCATTAATTTTTATTCAAACTATCACAAAGGTCTTAGATTACGCGGTTACTCTCAAATATTAATAAAATGTTCAACTCTCTTCGCTTTATTTAGGGGTAGATTATTAAAGACATTTGTTAATACTTATCTTGGAAAATTTAAGAGACTCTGAGTAGTACCTATTCATTAACAACAAACAGGCTACTTTTGTTTGACACTACAAGATTTTTGATGATACATAATTAATCAAAAACTTTAAATCCTGCAAAAACGAAATCAAATAGCTAAAAAGTGGGCCTAAGGAACGGAATTAGTCATATAATATGCACGCATACGTATAGAAAGAAATTATATAGATTGACTGATTCCCAAGAATTACAAAGTAGTACTCTGGATTTGCACAAAAGTCATAATTCTATTCATGCAGCTTGAGCTCAATGACAAGAATCATTCCGAGTCAACAGGTGCTAATGAGAAAACTGTGGTGTAACAGGCTTTTCACAGAGCAAGGGCTGTTCACTGAAGTACGTACCTGGAAGACGTCGTCTGACTGTTCTCTGTTCGCCTCCCACTCGGGCGAATCCACAAACTGGTAAGGCTGTATAAAATGAAGATGGGTTTCGTCGCAACTAACACGCATCCTATAAATAAACAAATTTAACTGATATATTTAGCATGAAATTAAAGAAAGAAAAGGGTTGTAAAATTGAACATATAAATTTATTCACGAGTAGCTGTCCCGGCGAACTTCGTTCCACCCGTTCAGTTTGTATAGGAAAAAGTAAAATGTTGTTTTTCTTAGTTTTCTCGTAACTTTTTTCCTTTTTCTTATCTCCTAAACCTTCCCTGGACTTGAACAAATAATTTAAAACCAAGATTAGTGAAATCGGTTCAGCCGTTCTCGAGTTTTAGCGAAACTAACGAACAGCAATTGATTTTTATATATATAGATTTGGTCTTAAATATAATTAGCAGGTGGTAGAGTTGGGAGCTGGATAAATGATCTCAAAAAACTTATTTTTCTTAGAACAGAAATAGGCAGAAACGAGGTTGTCACCTGACGAAATGTAGACATTGGCAATAGTAAGATTTAGCAGCAAATGCGATGCATGTATTTAAAGAATTTTTACCCTCTTTTTATACAGCTGTGGGTCCATTTTTGATGGAAAATTCAGGCTATTTTAGATTTTGATTGTTCAAACAAAGAAGGTAGAGCGAGAAGCGAACAAATGCAACAAGGTGGTGTAGGTAAAAACCTTTACGTCACCGCATGATTTTTTTATAGATAAGGAGGCAAACGACCAAGTGGGTCACCTGATGGAAAGTGACCACCTCCGCCCACGGACTTCCGCAACACCAGGAGTATCACAGATGCGTTACCACTTTCGCATTTATGGTATTATAGTAGAAAAGCTTAGATTTATGTCGAAGTTATGTTTTTTTTTTGTTATTTATTTAGGTCCAGAATATAAAATAATAGAGAAACAGGAATGAGTACGCTCTTTTCTTGAAGGTTCCTAAGTCATAATTGTGCTAAATCTCCCTAAGCCAACGGGCAGACGTTGGTCCGGGTCTGCTGAGTAATAGACTATCTACATCTTTCTCAAGTAGCTCGTAAGAGACGATCACTGTTTATAGTATTGGTAATCACTAACAAGACCACTGATGGTAGAGTGCTGTGCAGCAACTTGCCCGGGTAGGTATCCACCGCCTTACTTATTCTTGCGGCCATAATGTCAGGTCATGTTCCGGCCGATAGCGTAGGATAGTTGGTAGACTTTTTTTCATGATATTGGAAATCAAACAAGCAGACGGATTTCCCGATGATAAGAAATTCCCGCTGCCTAGAGACACCAAAGGTGGAAATCGAGCAAAAGTAAGTTTACCGGCTACCTTACCCTCCGAACCGGAAAACGTCATGACGTTATGGCGGCAGGAATATGTAAGGCGGTGGTACCAATCCGGGTGAGTCGCTGTGAAACTCTACCGCCCAGTCATATATCACTTTGTTAGTGACGGTAAGCCTATGCTCGCCTTTTACGAGCTGCCTGGCAGAAAGGCAGATGGTCTATTCTGCAAAGAAACCCTGACCCGGGAAAATGCACACAATTGCACAATAGGCCTAAACTCTCGGCCACAGAACAGCCACGCAACTATTATATCTGTGGTGTCTTTAGGCGACGGTTCTCTCTTATGAACAGGAGATCCGTGTATTTGTTCCCAGACCTCACAAAAAAAGTCAAAATGTTGATTCTGTTTAGTTCTTTGGACCACTTCTCATTGTATAAGCGATGGAGTAATAATAACTATTTTACGAATAAACTACACTTGTGTAAATAACAATATAACAAAACCTACACGTAATAAAGCTAAAAATCATCGTAATTTTATTTTTATTTTTATTTTTTTTTTCTTCAGGGGCTTCAGGCTCCTGTTATGGCACGCTCGGACCACCGCTACGGTGCAAATTTTGCTTTTTTATTGTCTTGGTTATGGTCTAAATAAGATTTATAAGCAAAATAAGAATAAATGTTCATAGTTAATAGGTATATACAAAAGTCAAGTTGAAACTTTTTCTTGTAATATACATTATAAGCTGTTGTCCTTCCCGTCACGTTACGTAGTCTGTCTTTGCATTAATCAGTTATAAAAATAGGCAAAAAATATATCAGTACGCGTTGTTTGGGTACGTTCATGGAGAGTAATTTTGAAGCTCATTTTTACTGCATATTTTTTTGGAGATGATTTTAAGAAATTTCATACTACACATTAAATAAACAATTTGTCTGATCAAAGCCTAATCTTAGTACTAAAGATTTCATAAAGTCTGTTTTTGAATCTAGAAATCCTTTTAACTTTTTTCATATGTTCGATTCATCTGAACTAAGATTTAAAGCCTGACGATAATCTTCTTTCGCTACTGCAAGCCGCTTTCAAAGCTTCCAACCGTTCTCAGGGCTTTAGAAATGCGTTCAAAATAACATTTTTTTTTATTTTTTTTAATGAACCTTACTCTAATTTTTTATTACTTAATCGATTTAAATTTATGAGACGTTTAAATATTGTGTTCAAACATTTCTGAGGGTAAAAGCCTAAATACGCCTAACACCGACCATCTGCGAAACTCGGCTGTTATTTCCGATCGGTAGGTACCTATAATTCCTGCAGTATTTGTGTGATGAACATAGACGTTAACATATTTGTTGGAAGTGTCTGTTTAAATTCAATCCGATATCTTTTTAAATATTTCTAAACATTAACATTGTTGAATTTTTGTTTAATTTGAGATTAGAGCCTTGCGGTTATTCAGTGATTTTAGGCATGTACGTTACCCTCTAGAGCCGTGGAAGGATAAATATCCCTAATTACGAAAATTGAATCATTAATCTCCCAAAATTAGCAAATTAAATGATTCTATATAAAGAGTGAACGGATTTTCTTGAAAATTTACAATAAAAACGTAGGTGTTATCTATTAGTCCAGGCTACAAAGGTAAAAAAGAGGTAGGAGAGCCGAGAGAGCATAGATTTTCATGAAATTTTGACCGCATGTAGGGAATACCTCAAAAAGCAAACTCTAACCTATCTCGATATGTGCTTATTCCCGAGGGGTGAGTTCCAACCCAACTAGGGGGTGAAAATAACCACGGAAATCGATAGAAGAACAAATTTCAAGCTAAATTGTTCTAAGCATTTTTTTAAAAACTTAATAGTTATCAAGTTATACGCGATTGAAAATTGGCATTTTTTGTGAAAAATAACACGTTTTTAATAGATTTTTTATGAATAACTAAAATTATTCATCAATAAAAGTGTAATAACCAAAAATGAAGCTTTTAAAAAAACAAAGAGATTGGTGCCTTTTAATTGATTGTAGGCCTAAAACAATCCGAGTAATGATTTATTGAAAGTAGAATACATTACTTGAACGAATATTTTTTTTTAAATTCAACGTCAAATAACGGAAAATGGTAAATTTTTGCAGAAAATCGCATAGAACCTTTTCCAAAGTATTTTTCAAAAGCTTTAAAATGAGGGTTACTAGAACTCTCTTTACTTTACTAGAACTCTCTGGTTATTTTTCACAAAAAAATTCACCTCCTAGTTGGGGTGGAACTCATCCCTAGGGAAAAACACACATCGTGATAGGGTAGATTTTGATTTTTGAGGTATTCCCTACATGCTGTCAAAATTTCATGAGAATCTATGCAGGTTCAAAAAATTCGGAGGTGAAAACCTTGGTAGCTTGAGCTATATAACTTCCTAGACTAGAACACAATATTGGTGAACACAAACATTAAAAATTATACTATGAAAATAATAAAAATAATAAGTATTATATCAGTTTACAATGGGAAATGTCATAAAAATGTTAAGAATACAAAGTATCAAAAATTAATATGGATGTGGCTGAAGGTGCACTACACGTAAGTACGTTTAAAATGATATTATAAATACATATCACGCTACCCGAGTAGTTCAGGCTAGATTTGTTAATACTCGTTCACAATAAAGATCGCTCCGTACTAGTTCAGTTGTTCGAATGTACTTGTTCGGACTTCCTGTACTATTAGTTAAGTTAAGTAGTACATTAGAAAAAGTTACGTCTCACGATTCTAAGTTAAGTAGTACATTCTAAGTTAAGTAGTACATTAGAAAAAGTTACGTCTCACGATTCTAACGCCCGTCGCGGAATAAATTATATTTTGATTATCCTTTACACTTTGCAGGCTTAGGACTGACATTTTTAAAATGGCGTATTTAAAAATCAAAATATTTGTAACGATTTGCATTTTCCCATTTTTGTAAATATAGTCTCGATTTCAATGAAAGTAAAGGTCAAAGTCGAAATAACTTAATATAATTGGTAATTCTCGTTCGGTCACATCTTATACGCCTTGTCCAACGGCAGCGCGCGACAAACAATTCATTATTCGTATTTATTCTGTTTTTTTTCTACGATTCCGTTCGTGATGAAACATTGCAAACGACGTACTAAATGAACGATTAAGCATTCGGTTACGGAATAGTTCGTTCTAATTCTGTGAACTGAATTGATTCTTATTAGTTCCTAGCACATGAACTAAGCAAGCCTAGTTCAGGGCATCTAAGTAGTTTCTTGTCGGTCTACAACTAAGTTACAGCGAAATGGATTTTGACCGCGGCCCGGCTTGTGTGGGCGAAGAAAATTGCTTGTGCCTATTAAAAGTAACGTGCAACGAAGCACGATTCTTCAAGGTATTTGTTTATGCTTTCAGAACGTTTTCAGTAGCGAAATTGAGGTAAATATTGAACAAATTAATCGCTGTTTTCACTCCGACACTGATATACTTAGAAGCAAAGTTACATAACTTTTATGTTACATCCATTGTGCACCTTTGCGAATTTAAGTTTTACGTAATTTCGAAAGGCGTTGAATTATCGTCAAATAGGTGTCTTTATGCCCGAGCAGACATATTATTAGGACATTGACAATTAGTTAAAGATGTTTCTTAGTCGCACAAGATAATAGGTGGAAAACCTAACATGACGAAATTTTTAAATGTGTACTTAATACTAGCGTCGTTCAACTGGACTTTGGATTCCAAATTAAAAAAAACTAATGTGTGTGAAAATTTTGTTTCTACATGTGTTCAATAACTCTTAGTGCCGTGATAAGTATGCTCGCTAATATCGTGTTCCGCTCTGCAAAGTTATGTAGATGGTAAACTTATCATCTTCAGGGCGTATTATGAGGACATTGACAAGATATTTCTTAGTCTCACAAGATGATAGGTTGAAAACCTAACATGACGAAATTTTTCAAATGTGTACTCTATAACTAACGTCGTTCAACTGGGCTTTGGATTCCAAATTTAAAAAAAATGATTCCGATCCGGTGGTAGTTTAAAAAAATGTCGACGCGCACAAATACCACTTGTATGGTTCATGTGAATAAAGAATATTCTGATTCTGATTCTGATTCTGATGTGTGTGATAATTATGTTTCCATATATGTATTCTATAACTCTTAGTGATGTGATAAGTTAGCTCGCTAATATCGTGTTCCGCTCTGCAGAATTATGTAGACGGTACACTTATCATCTTCAAGTTGGCAACACACCTAATTTTATTATTATTTTCGCAATATGTTCAATAAATTTATTTCTAAATACAGAAAAACAAAGTATATTTTAAACTTATTTCAATTTTCAAAAAAATCATATGGTTCTATTTGATATTTTTGCTTCGATATCTTTACTGAGTAAACTGTTTTTTTTTAATCTGTTTAAGAAACCAATATCTAATCGATCACCCTCAGAAGTTATAATATTTCTTTCCTTTTTTCTTAAACAACAAAACAGCGTACAAGCATACGGCTGTCTCTTAATAATAAGAGACAACAGTGGTCCACAGACACCATGAATGTTATAGGTGCGTCCTTGGGCAAATTGTACAGCACTCTACATCCAGTGATGCAATAATTTAATTTTAAAAGCAATCTAGTTTTTAGATTTTATGTACTAAAGTGTCGGAATTTATCTGATAGAATAATACAAAACATAATAATGCAAAATAATTACAGAAAGAGCAAGCAAAGTACCTTTGGGATTAATAATGTTTAACCATTAGCTAATAACAAAATATTATTCAAACCAAGCCCAAGTAATATACATTCGCAAACTCTTACCATAGTAATTATTTTATTATAGCATCAGCATTAGGTAAAAATGTGTAGTATAAAAAAATGAGTATAACCGTACCTCCTTATTTTTTTTCTTTTTCATACTACATGAACTTAAGGGCTGTAGTTCGATTTAAAGCCAGCTGTTCTGCTGTCAGAGCTTTTAAATGAACTTAAAAAACGAGCTATACAAAAAAATATAAATAAATAAATTATATCAATTGTAATAGGTATAATTGATTGGATGAATCATATCCTAAGGTTTTTTTTATGTAACTCGCACATTTTCGAGAAGTTGTCATATAAATAATTGAAGATTTTTTTCTCACATTTCGCACATTTGATCTTGCGTTTAATATTACATATTATTTTGTATCATTAGAACGACATTATATCAAAAATGCATAGCTTAGAAATGCTTTTGTTTTTTTTCTTTATGTGATCGGATTGATGTTTCAATATTACGTTATTTTTTAATGTCCAAATGGAATCAATTACATGCTTGCTTTATTCATAACGTTTTAAACTTAATAAGCATTTTTTTAAATGTAACATTTTTCCTAACCTTTTGTCTATTTCATTATTTACTAGCGGCTCACCCCTGCTTCGCTCGGCTATGAAATATTCATATAAACCTTCCTCTTCAATCGCTTTATCTATTAAAAAAACCGCATCAGAATCCGTTGTGTAGTTTTAAAGATTTAAGCATACAAATGGACATAGAGACAGAGGAAGCGACTTTGTTTTATACTATGTAGTGATTTTAGGGCTTCAATTTAGTATTCTTAACAGATAATTTAATAAACATATTGTGATTTGGCACGACTACGCAGAGCTCGAGGCTACGTAAGCCAATACGGGAACGATCATTTCGACCACAGTCGCTACATCTGGATATTGAAGTCTATGTACTGCATTCATATTGAAGTTTATCTATTGCATTAATATTGAAGTGTATCACATTTCTGGACTAAGTAAGCTTGTTTTGGGTACTCCGTTCATACTTCTGCCTACCTCTTTGAGGATACGGAAACGAAGATTGCTTATATACTTTATATACATTTGAGCGAAGTTTTTTATTACTTTAACCGTTCAGTAACCAATGGTCCCATACCAATTTTATTGAGGTTGAAAAAATTTATGTGGGAACCATTTGCTATCTTTCGAAAACCCATTGTTACCCATTGAAGTAGTTGGAGTCGGGTTTGAAGTTTTACTGCGCTTAAATATTCACTTAAGCGCCCAACGAACAAGCATACAACTGTCCTGATGGTAAGAGACAACCAAACATCATCTATTGTAGGCCACTACGCTCATTATAGATGATATAGGCGTGGAATTCTTCCGTGGCTCAGATGTTAGGCTTATTGTGGAACCTACCGGTCGCCCTACCATACGGACCGGAACATAACACAAAGTCTTTATGGAGGGAATAGGTAAGATGGTCGATCTCTACTCGGGCAAGCTGCTGTCACTACTTATCTTGTTGGTAATGACCTATTTCACTGTGCTTGCCTCTTACCTGTCTGACTGAGAGAAAACTGGTCTATTCTTCTCTGCGAATCCGGACCAACACGGGAAAATAATTATAGTATGCATCTACCAGTACTTTTTAACCTTTTCTATTTTAAGCTATAATAACCTATTAATCAATGTCTGTATAATAAAGTCATGGCTTTACTCACATCCATAAAACATATCAATCTTCCATGTTTGCCCGTTAAATTACTTTGTTCGATATCTTCATTGAGCTGAATTCTTATACAATGTTAGATGTTTTATGACTTTCACAAAAATCATTTTCATGGTTAATAAAATGAAATGATTTTTGAATTTCCATTTAGCAAAATTCTTGTAAATTTTTTCATTAAAACTTTAAATGCCGTTTTTTATTGAATCAAGCGTTACTTTGCGAAAATCCTTTATAACAGATGTAAAATAAGCCTTTATTTCTTTCTTTTTCGTGTTCTGGTCACGGAGGTGGGTGGTGGGAACGTTAGTTAGGCTTGTCACATTCTGTGTCAATTGGAGGATTGTTTGCCACAACAGTTAAGCTGCTTTCGCGGAATTAGGAAAATAAAGACTCATTTTACATCTGTTAAATGACGTTAAACAAGTTTATCGGCCACACGTAAATTATATTTTAATCCCTCATCAAGTCGACATTTTCTGTACAAAATTGTGGTTTAATCTTTGAGTATAATGATAGATTAACTGTATATTGATGTCTTTGAGTGCGGCCGTATATCTTTCAGTAACTTCTTGACAAAGTTGTAAATAAATGACAGCGTCAGAGTGAAATAAGGATATTGAATAATAAATAATACTCAATTTAATGTTCGTGCAACTACAAGGATAAGCCTGAGTGCTGTTCCAAGGCTCCTGAGTACCTGGAACGCGTAAATTTTACAGTGAAAGCTTTTAATGGCGTGGAAAAGTGTTACAGTTTTATTTAGAGATAATTAAATAATGGTGACTGTAATATAAACTCATTAAATTAATAGCAGTAAAAGTGCAAAGAAGTCTTCGGTTACAAAAATTATAACATCTGAGTACACAAAATTTGAGATTTTTGCTCGTTGTCTATGAGATTCCATCATCAGATTCAGACTAGGTGATAACCGAACCACCATGCAAGTGTGCTTTTTTTCAAAAAATAACATCGGTTCTGAACTGACGGAGAAAACAACTAAAAGATATGATTCGAACATATAACCCCCCCTCTTTTTAAAATAGCAAATAAAATCTATGTATGAATCTTTGAGTATTAAATTAACACTTAAATGTGTGAATGGATGCACCCACTTTTACTATCTAGTTGATTTTTGAAAAATAATTTTGTGATAAGATCTATTCGCCAAAATAAACATACTGAAAAAAAAAAAAAGTATCTTCACGCCCATATCCCCGAAGAGGTAGGCAGAGGCACAACCAGGGCACCCACGACTAGCCGAAGATACTAAGTCCCATAATGTGATAGGTGGCAAGCCTATCGCCAACCGGGCACGTTTCCAATCCCGACCAACATTTTTTTTATTAGAAAATTCGAAAAATCCAATTTTCTTTTTGTTGGCCGACCCGGGATTCGAACCCGGGACCTCGTGCAGTCAAGTCCAACACCCGGACCGCTAGACCACAGAGGCGATATATAAACATACTAATAATATAAATGCAAAACTTTTGTCTGTCTGTTATACTTTCATAACTAACCGTTTAAAAACCAATTAGGTACATACATAGGCTACTTTTTTTAAATAGTCTACCCGCGAAGGACTATAAAAATTCGAATAAACATGTTAGAAAATCATTTAAAAAAAATACGCTATTACTTACTTTCCTTTTAATAATATAGATAGTCTCTCGTCAGCCGGCGTCACTTCTTCCACCGCATATGCTTCGCCAGGATCAAGTCTGACTAGTCTCGCTTCTCTTGTTAATTCTTGAAAATGTTTTTTGCTTACTTTTAACGGCTTAAATAATTTTAGATACAAATCCGTTAGTTCTAACGATAACGCCGGCGGAAGAAATCTGAAAACAAACAATCATTTATTTTAGTTACGTACGTGAAAATCTGAAAAAGCTGTACACTAAAAATATTTCAGTAAAATAATTAAAACAAATTACAGGACGCTGCTGGTTCCCTCGTTTATTATCGCATAACGAAAAAATTTAATTGAATTTTAAAAGAGTTTTCCTATTAAGTTTGCCTTCTGTTGAGAAGGCAAGAGATCGATTGTCTCCTCTGAATTTTGAGCTTATAATAAAGATTTTGGTTGATGCGTATCTTGCATAACGAAAAAAAAGACGGGTTGCACTCCAGAAGTGCCGGCAGAAGAGAAAACTTGAATATTAACGTTGTGCATTTTTGATATTTTGGAAAGGTTAGGGAATAATTTTGCACGAATTGCCTTAACTATCAGTATGAAAGTACTATCATTTATGTTACAGAATACGATATGAATTTATTTCTATATCGTACACAAACATGACAACACGAACATTCGCGCAAGCGCCCTCCTCCGTCTTATTCGCGCAAGCGCTCTGCGCCGTCTTACGAAATTTAGGTCACGTGACCTGTCGCGAGTTGAGAATTTTTTACCCATTCCAAAAAAGAGCGCAACGCCGCTAAAGAAGTTTTCACTTCAAACAGAATAGCATTTTTAGTATTGTAAGGTTAGTATTGTAAGGTAAATATGCAATAAAACTTCCTAGTAGTATCTTCTCTGGTTACGTGTCACTTCACTTTGAATCACTGATATTGAAATAAACGTGCATCGTCTATGCTATTTAAAGATCTAATGCTATTCTTACTCTCTCTAATCATTAAAAGCATTAAAAAATCCACTTATGAAAAATTTGTCAATCAGGATAGTCTCTTTTTCAAACAATGTTCGTTATTTAATAGTATATCTTTGTTTCTTATTTTTTTAATTTGTAAAAATTTATCACTTATTTAAAAACATTGAATACAGTGAAATCCTTCTATGTGTCGACGAGGAACTGTTTTTTTTTCTCTGTTTTTTGGAGGGCTTTTATACAGCTATGCCAGATTTGAAGATAAACTTAAAAAGCTAAAAATATATTTTTTAATTTTAAATAATAGTATAAAAAACGAATCTTAAAAAAGTCCAAAAAATATACTCGTTACTGTTGTTAGCATTGTTTTCGTAACTGAAAAAACATTACATTAAAAACATAATACCTTTGTTTTAATTAATTTCGAAATGGAACATGACACCCTTGAGCCTTAAAAATTATAGCCGGTACAGCACTTATGAAATATGATACCCGTGTTTCACGATGCAAACTCCACAGTGCTTACGTGGAAGGGTGGTATATTTAATTGGAATTAGGGTTGTTATAGACATAAAACTCGGATCTACATGCGGATACGTATATCCGTAAATTCGTACATGAATGTCATGAAATTTCAAAAGTACAAGATTGTAACGTAAAAAGTATAAAAACGTATCTTCATGCCCATATCCCCGAACAGATAGGCAGAGGCACAACCAAGGCACATATCCCATCCCAAGCAACGCTTTTTAGTAGAAAACCCAATTTTCTTTTCGTTGCCCAACCCGGGAAATAGCCCGGGACCTCGTACAGTCAAGTCCAACAACTGAACCGCTAGACAGCTGAGGCGATAAAAGTATAAATAAATGCTGTGGTTGTGACATTCGGGTAGACGGTTAACTAAGTTTGCATATGTTATATTGATCGTAGATGACATGTGTTTCATGCCCTTTAAATCCTATAGCTTGTTTATAATCCAAAGCTTTAATAATATGAGTTGACGATATTTTTATCAGAAGTTATTTCTCACATCTCCTTTATATGAAATGGTTTGAAAATTGATATCAGATTCGGTTACGGGTAGAAATTTATTCTAGATAGGCTTAAAGTCCCAACACCGCGACCATTGGACCGCGACGTAACTATATTATCTATAGTATTTATAGATCCCGGTTGTTTCTTACCATCAGTAGATCAGTATGCTTGTTTGTTTCCGTAACTCATAAAAATATCACCTTATTGTAAAAAATCACTGTCACAAACACTGTGATATCTGACTAGGTGGAAGAGTTTCGCAGCGACTCACCCAAATAAGTACCTCCGTCTTACCTATTCCTACCATAACGTCATGACGTTTTCCAGTTTGGAGGGTCAGGTAGCCGGTAAATTTACTTTTGCTCGAGGCCTAACATCCCGGCCTCAGATTGGCAACGCACCATTACCACTTTTGATGTCTCTAGGCGGCGAGAATTTCTTACTATTCTTCCAATATCATAAAAAAAAATAAAAAAAACCGTAAAATCATAGAAAGAAGTAAACATACTACTATACTTTGAGAGCGTTTGTCTATCTCTCTATGTAAGTTGTATTAGCATTCAGTATACAGCTGGATAGATGTACGTACAGCGCAACATTTACAGACGGCTAGAATAAACCTTTTTTCAAATGAATTCGAACTCACGTATACAGCGCTAAATAAAAATCCCATTCCCGAATTTCGTTTTATTCGTTACTCTGAGAGACTACGTTGCGGCCTACGCCGTAGCTTAATCAAGTTGCTTTTGTAGCACAAATAAAATATCGTAGCAGATATAGAGATCAATATAGGTATTAAAACAGGAGTAAGAGAAAAAAAATATTGCTTGAATATTAAAGGTGTTGGTCCGGGCTCCTTAGCAGAATAGACCATCTGCTTTCCTGTGTCAGGTAACTCGTAAAAGGTGAGCGCAGGCTTACCGTCATTAACAATATGACATCTGACTAGATGGTAGAGTTTCGTAGCGACTCGCCCGGATCGGTACCACCGCCTTACCTATTCCTGCCGCCATGTCAGCGCTTGCCGTTAACGCATTCCGGTTCGGAGGGTAAGGTAGCCAAAAAACTTCTTTTTGCTAAGGTTGGCAACGCACCATTACCACCTTTGGTGTCTCCAGGCGGAGTGAATTTCTTACCATCAGGAAATCCGTTTGCTTGTTTGCCTCCACTATCATAAAAAAATGTTACTGTAATTCTCTTGTGTCGTTGGTGGACATGAGCGTGCAAACCCCGACAACAACAAGCGTTAAAGATCAAAAACCCTTACAGAATTGACAACTGAACGACAAACATTTTGTGAAGTACAGTAGTAGTTTGAAACAAGTATTGTACCTTATAATTAATGAGACAGTGTGTATGGAGTTGACGAGAACCAGCGCCAGACTCCAGGCGAGCACGTCGGGCGTGCACACCTCCGCACCCGCCCACATGCCCATCAGCACCGCGCCCGCTGCCGCTAGCGCGCGCAGCACCAGGATACTCTGCTTGAAGCTTTTCGGTGCTAGGAACGCGATCGCGAAACATAAGTTCGCTGCCTGCACAAAAATATGTTTCTTATAGTCCAACAAGTAGACTCGTTTACTAATCTATATATTAATACGTGATGCCAAAAGTTTGGACCCCTTTTTTCGGAAATTGCTCGGACACAGAAGCATAAAATTTAGCACAATTATAGTTTATGTGTAGGAGAAGTGGAGTTTGCTAATATTTTTCAATAATAATGCTTGTGAAGTACATTAAATAAGTAAATAAAACATTACCCTCATCAACATGCTTTTGACACACACAAACAAATATATCGATGATAACGATAAAAGGTCACAGATGGCGGACCATACAGTTTGGAAACAAAGTAGTTCGTTGAAATAAGGTCGAATTTCGACCAATGGGCGACCATTAGTGGTTAAAAAATACGCGTAGCTTTAATACATCAAACATGTTAATAGGCGTTATAGACGGTTGTAAACACTAGTTGTTAATATTGATTTCCATCTGTCTGGACAGTAGATTTAATCAAAAATTTATAAGTAATCGGAAGATGAAAACAAAGATAGAAAGCGTGTTAACAACCGTCCAAACCTACAAACCGTCAAACCTACAAAGTCCTTTAAACATTGCGCTTCTAAACTGTGGCAGCCGCGTAAACAATTTGACGGGCTACCTTACTTCAAATCGGAGCACAACAATGGCGAGCTTTGACATTAACTTATGCTAAACTTCATTAATACTTTTATTTGAAAAAAAAAGTATCTTCACGCCCATATCCCCGACGGGGTAGGCAGAGGCACAACCAGGACACCTACGACTAGCCGAAGATACTAAGTCCCACAATGTGATAGGTGGCAAACCTATCGCCAACCGGGCACATTTCCAATCCCGAGCAACATTTCTTTTAATAGAAAATTGGAAAAACCCAATTTTCTTTTTGTTGCCCGACCCAGGATTCGAATTTGATACACAGTTACATTACTTTTATTTGATACGCAGTTTTTAACACAGATTTTGAAAATGTTAGATTTTGCTAATATTGAGCGATAGTTTCAATATAGCACCTGAGTTTTCATAGTTCGTAAATTGATTAACGTTACAAAGTGAACGTGTAATTGAGTTAGCTGTTGCTTAGCCGTCTGTTGGTGGTCTAATATGTATACATTAATGTCCCTAGTCTCCTTTAATATTCACGTTTATGTTTATGATACGAGACAGCAGCCAACTCTATGAGAGTTGGCAAGATGAGTGTGAGAGATGGTAAGAGACAAGCGTCGCCTATTGATACTATATATATTACTGGTGCGTGGCCATCTTGTTTTATACTCCGGCTTGCGGTGTTGGTCCCGGATCCTTTGTGGGCCTTTCCATCTGCCTTCTTGCCAGGCAGCTCGTAAAAGGCGAGCATAGACTAACCGTCACTAGCACCGTGACATCTGACTAGGTGATAGAGTTTTGCAGCGAATCATCCAGATTGGTAAGACCGCCTTACCTATTCCTGCCGTCATAACGTCATGGCGTGTTCCGGTTTGGGGGTGTAAGGTAGCCGGTAAGCTTACTTTTGCTCGAAGCTTAACATCCCGGTCACAGGTTAGCAACGCATCATTACCAGATTTGGTGTCTCTAGGCGGCGTGAATTTCTTACCATCAGGAAATCCGTCTGCTTGTTTGCCTTCCAACATCATAAAAAAAGGTAAAGCAATAAGATTTGTAGCAATATTTATAGTAATAATTTTCAATATTTTTGAACATTACTCTGGAAAAATGAGTCGTTTAAGTTCTAATTAAAAGAATTAGAGTATTAGATTTCGTTATTATGTCTTCCAGAATAAATTTCTAGAAAATGAATACGAATATCGGAAATAGTTCTAGAGCAATGAAGCAAACTTAATTTTCTAGTCTAAGGCACACAAATAATTACGGATTGTAATAAATGTATCATGTTTCGTGATCTTTATGTTGTGAAGAAAAGGGTCTGTGGAATGAGACTGAGATTTCTCTGTAAAATCCACAAAATATTCCCAATTAAATGCAGTCTGGCAATACTAATTAATGTTATAATTAAAGTTAGGGGTAACCAATAAAAGCTCAAACTACTAGTCAAAGGAACGTGAAATGAAATAAAGTTTTCAGACAACGTAAAGATTAATGAATTTTCTATAAACATTTTGTGTACGGTAAAGAATTTAATAAATATTTATATACATAATTCTTCTGTGTGTATGTCACTGAACTCCTTCTAGACGGCTGGACCGATGTTGATGAAAGTTTTTGTGCGTGTTCAAGGGAATTCGAGAGTGGTTTAGATTCACAATTTGGTCTTCTGGAAAATGTTTTTTTAATTATTTTTTAATAATAAGTCGTTGTTGATTTTGGAATGTTTCATATCGGATCCGACAGACTGCGCTACTGTCGAAGCATTAATGTCAAGCAATACGAAGTTTGCTGGGTCAGCTAGTCTACGTATATATCACTCACTGGTGGTAGAGTGCTGTGCAGCACCTTGCCCATGTAAGGATCTACCAGCTTACCTGTTCCTGCCGCTATGATGACACTGTCATGTTCCGATCTGGAGGGTAGGGTAGCCGGTAGACTTGCACAATAGGCCCTTTATCCCGGCCCCAGGACCGCGAAGCACCTGGAACATCTATGATGGATAAAACTACCAGAACTGCTGTCAGATATGGTGGCTCTTACTATCAGAAGAGTTGTGTGCTTGTTTGCTGACCTCAAACATATAATTTCCAAGTTCTCATTGAACGGATGAGATGATTATGTTCATTATGGTTTTTCATAAAAGTTGTTGGTATGGGCAAGGTTCACAGGCTTAAAAAATATTCAATGCAATAATCATAGGACAGAATTTGTAGAGATTAGTATGAGGAGTAAACAATTGTTTCTAATACTAATCTCTACAAATTATATACATTTTGTAAACTATATTTATAAGAAATATCTACTATGTATGTATGTAAACTATATTTATAAGCCTCGTTGGTCGAGTGGCTAGCGTACTCGCCTAACTACATCGACCAACCGCGAGGCTCGGGTTCGATTCCCGGCGGGGTGCATTTGTGTGATGTACATTTAGATGTCTGCATTTCTGGGTCGGGGTGTTTATTAAATATATTCTGGTATCTATTTAAGTATTTCTATGTATTAGAATCGTTGACTAACACCCATAACACAAGCATATAATTTGCTTACTTTGGGGTTAGATTCAATTTGTGTGACTTGTCCAGGGATATTTATTATTATTATTTATTGAGAAAAAAGACAAGCTCACTGAGATTCCATCACCGGATCTCCTCAGTGAGTAGCTGCGTTCCGATCCGGTGGTAGTTTTAAGAATTACGTAGATGCGTCACACGAATCTTCGTATAGATCCGCGCGGAATAAATGTATTTGATTTGAATGTCTGTCGATTGAGCTAATAATGCGTAACAGGCAGACATTAATATACTTTTTTAGCTGGTTTTGATTTAAGAGTTTCGTTTGTTTAAAATTTAAAATCACAAAATGTTAATTTTACGCTTAGATTTCCGTCAGGCATTAATGATGAACATGATATAAATATTTTAGGTGTTTGTTAAGTGTATTCTGGTTTTGTTAGAAATATGTGCCTCTGTATATTAGTCTCGTTGGCTAGCACTCGTCACACAGGCATACATTATGTTTGGCATCAATTTGTATAAGTTATGTATACGTTTCTACAATAAGCTGCCCATTGGTATTAGAGATCTACCTATAAATAAGTTTAAAAAATGTATCAAAGCAAAATTATGTCAAAAAGGCTATTATACGGTCTCAGAGTATTTGGAAGATGAACATGCTTGGGAATAGAGGTTTCAGTCTCCCATTGTAATTTGTAATGTAATTTTTTGTACCTTTTATTTAAGTTAAAATCAGATTGTAATTTTTATTTTTAATCTAGATTATGTTGTAAATATTATTATTGAAAAAAGACAAGCCCGCTAAGTTTCTTTCGCCGGATCCTCTCAGTGTGAGGCCGCGATTCCGATCCGGTGGTAGTTTAAAAAATGTCGACGCGCACAAATACTACTTGTATGGTTCATGTGAATAAAGATTATTCTGATTCTAATTCTTATTCTAAGTTCTAAGATATTCCTTGTTTATTAATTTATTCCTAATGTCATCGAATATGATTTTGAAACCTTGATAATACGAATGGTGGCATATTATGTTCAAAGACGCAATTACAAACACGATAATAAATTGCTGCTGACTTTGATTAGCTGTCTTCGGTAATTAAATGTTCCACTTGAACATCGTTCAACCTGTCTCTATGAAGATATGTATACCACAAAGCTTAGCATTTGAGCGCATTTGTTTCCTTTTCAAGATTGGCAAATAATATATTATGTATATATGTAATAATATGAATATGTAATAATATGAAAACCTTATTTTCTTCGAATAGCATGTCATTTTTTATCATATTTACACATATCTGCTGGATGTAATTAGTCTAAACTATGTTCAATAATATGTTTCGTATATCGTTTATATAGATAGTCATTGTTTAAAAATTAGTTTTAAAAATAATGACACTTTTGTTGTACACGGTATTTAAATAAGTTAAATATTGTTATGAAATGTATAGTGACATTCGAAAAATGTATATTTATATACTTACTTTGAAGAGAAATAAACGATAAACGATAAACGAATAAGCTGTTTTTTTTCTAAAAACACCTGAGGCCACTTTTGGATCAAATATATTAAACTTTATGTATGTATACAAGGTGTATATAGCAGTACCTACTTGGTACCTATTAGCGGGCCAGTACGTGCTTCGCTACGTATATGACCACCAAATGACAGCATTAATGACATAACACAACAAAACAAAAGAAGATAAAAAACTGAAAAAATGTTCAATGTGACGGCACAATACCCATCGGAAAAGAGTTTCAATTTGACTGAAAAATACCCATTAACAAAATGATCCACCATTTATTGAATCATTTGTTACAAAAAATGTGATAAATGAAGAACCGCTAGACCGATTTTATGCAAACTTCACATAAACCATCTACTAAATAGTCCGAACAAAGCCTAAACATTTGGTTTGGATAGGTAACGCCGTTCTTGAGTTATAAAATTACAACGAAAAGTGGCATTGATTTATATATATACCACACATTGTGGCATTGATTTATATATATACTACATATATAAATCAATGCCACTTTTCGATTGCAATTTATCAGTACCTAGTTAGTCATTGCATCATCAAACTGCAAGGGAAGTAGGGCTCTTTCTCACAAATTATTATTTTGAACTACACTCCGCGAGGCGTCGCAAAGGGATTAAATTCTTCAACAAAAGATATATGACTAGGATTAGGTCTGTGCTTAAAGTTATAGAGATATATGTCTAGCGAAGGTTGGAGCTGGAAAGTTTATAGATTACTAGCTTGCATGAGGTGGAAAACTTTATTGATTTTAGAAGTTGATGCTGGATATCAGTTTAGTGACTTTCTGGATTGCCTACAGTCGATTGTGTTCGACTAGTATATTAAGTAAATATACATTCATGCACATACCCTTGCGGGCTTAGGTAAAGAGTATGAAGTGCCAATTGTCACAATTCATTCTGGCAGTCCTTCCTAGCTTCCTCCACATCAATACTTGACTAACTTGAGACCACCCTCGGATAAAAACCGAGCAATTTCTCACACAACCATCAACATTTTGCAGTTCATCTAAATAACAAACTTGAGAACTGACGTGATTGAAATAGTTGGTATCTATTATTTGTGAAGATCTGTTCAGCAGCTGAAAATCACCAGCTCATTTGCAGCATCGAAAATTATATTAGACACAGTATCGGTATTCATATGCCCTTTTAAACCTATGTGGGATTTTTCAGTCAATACACTAACGAATTATGGTACAACTGAGCTGGTCTGAGGATGGAGCTCTAAAATAGAAGACGTAAACTTGGAATGCCTACTGATAAAACCGACAAGTTTGGACTCATTCGATTTGCTCAACTAGATCTAAATATACTATATATCGATGAAGATGACTTGATTGCAAGGACCTGAGGAAATAAATGGGAGATGGCTAATGGATCATAGTATATAAGTTATAACACCTTAATTTTGTCGCCTCTGTGGTCTAGCGGTCCGGGTTTTAGATTTGACTGCATGAGGTCTCGGGTTCGAATCCCGGGTCGGTCAACAAAAATAAAATTGGATTTTCCCAATTTTCTAATAAAAAAATGTTGGTCGGGATTGGAAATGTGCCCGGTTGGTGATAGGCTTGCCACCTATCACATTGTGGGACTTAGTGTCTTCGGCTAGTCGTGGGTGCCCTAGTTGTGCCTCTGCCTACCTCTTCGGGGTATATACCTACCTAAGTTTGACTTATTTGTGTATGTATGTCTGTTTGTTTGTTGCATGTGGTTTCAACCCTCAACGCAAAATGAGGGGTAAAACTAACTCATAGACAACTGTCGTAAAACGTTGTGTATTATGTTTGACGTGTCTGTGTGTGTGTCTGCCAATGGCATTAACTTTTAAACGGATGGATCGATATCGATATAGTTTTTTGATCTTTAGCTACATTACGTATACGTATAGGTTTTGTTGGAAGTTTATTGAAAATTTTAATTTTAAGATATGTCATGGCAAAATTTCGTCATAATCATAATTTCAGATTTTAGAAAGTATGCAAGCAGGATGATCGGTTTTTTTAATACCGCTCGTACGTACTTATTAACTTCCAGTTTTCCATTTTAGAAATTGCATGATTGCATCGTATTTTATGAAATTCCAAAAGGAAATTCCACTAAACGTCGCAGAAACTGTTAAATATTTAGCTACTACATTTATTTCGAACAGTGTCAAAAATCAACATTTATTTTGATGGCATTCACCTGGCTATTGAGCAAGCCACTGTAATTGTTGCCTTATTGAAATATGAGAGTTTAACTTTATAGCGTGCTTTATTTAAAGAGGGAAGGTAAAATTATGTTTAACTATCAACACAATGGCCGTTCGTTAAATTAAATTGAGCAATGCTTAATAAAATATTTGCAATTCAAACAGTTTTGTAGCATAGACACCAAGTTTTCATTTATTAATATTTTTAGTCTTATTGTTACAGTGATCAAAGGGGCTATGCTAGATGTCAGACATTTTAATTTAGTCTATTTCTTCTTAAATATTATTGACAATTTACAATATTTACGTCTATTAATATTCATTTGAAAAAGTCCGCAAAAATACTGCACTTGTTACCTTACATCTATGTCCTATCTAATACGAGTCATAACGTTAACATGCACTTGCGAGAATCAGTTTACGCTGTGTCCATGTTTCTTTTATTTTGCATTGAATAAAAATTATAATTTTTGTTTTTGAAGTTATACTTCTTTTGGCGCGTTAGGAAAAAATGATGAGGGTAAATTTTTACGATGCGCGCGCACACTGTCACAAAAAACCGACATGATGAAGTTAGCTATAGATAACATTTTAGTTTTTCAAAAAAAGGTACCAACAAAGTAAAAGTAAGGACATCTACGTATGTTTGCGTGAGAACTGACAACTGTATTCACAATATTTCTTTATTTCTATGGTTAGTGTCATTTTGTCTACAAATGTAAAATAAGGCAAAAGATAAAATTTTTAAAAAAAATTTTATCTTAATACGCCGAAGAAGTATAACTTCTAACGCGTGTACACACATTATTTTTTTTATTTTTACTATTTCACAGATCTAAATATTATCGATTCTAAACCATCTCTTAAAATTTTGCTGGTCCTTTAAAAGAAGCCCTGTATAACAGGAGGTAGTTTTCTTAAGGCAAATCTGCAACCATGCTTCATAGTAATCGGACCTTATCTAATATGGAGATCGCCACATATTCCCATTTCAAAGGTTTTCAAATGTACCACGTCAAGTAAAATGATATTCACTACGCTACCTTTCACGATAGGAAAACTTTCTTAGGTGATGAGAGCAAAAGAATCGTGTTAAAAACGTGACCCTTCTTAAGGTTACGTAATCAGGTCGATACAAACAGGTCGATAAATCGTGTTTTGGTCGTAAGGCAATATGGACGCAGAAACTCCATGTTAACTGTCTTAAATGTCTCTGGTGTGTCGGGAAAATGACTTCCTGCACGACATTGTCGAACCGAATTTCACAGTAGTCAGATTTCACAGTAGACAAACGAATTGTATCCGATTGAACACATCCATGTAGCCTGCAAAATGAGATCTGGCTACGCTAGATGCTTCCTATACGAAAACGATACATACATATACAAACATATATAGCACATTTCGTCATTTCCATTATTGTCAAAGTAATGAATAAAGACCAAAGATGTTATCTTGACGATTATAAACAAATTGAACACAAAGGCATACAAAGAAAAGCAATAGCTATCAAAAAAAAATACAGACTACGTTTCAAAATAATTACACGCCGCGCTTTGTGGTTACATGGATCTAAAAATGATTTTTAAAGCGGATTGAAAATTATATCAAAATTTAAACTCAATCAGGGCAAGTTTTAGAAGCGCATTCTTTAGACCATCTTAAAATTTTTATATAGGTACTTAAATGAATGTATATGTACTTAGTTTCTATACTTATCGTCGGTGTTTGGTGGAACTCCATTCTTGATACAATTTATTTATAAACTCTTGTACTTAGCACAACATATTTGACCCATAATTTTTTTAGCAATATGAAATAAATATTCTACCGAAATTAATTTGTTTATTGATTTTAACACAACACATTTAGAAGTAGATTTTCGTATACCCTTTAGCACAATCTTTCAATAAATTAGTACTGTTGTAATAAGAATCCATGCAAAAATAGTATTTATATACATTAACCGAAGCAAAGAATAAAAATTTAATTGAAAAAAAAAACAAGTAAATGAAGCAGACTATTCTTTTTTTTATAAAAGTATCTTGGCATCTAGCAATTACGGCAATAATGACGGGGCAACGTTTGAATGTTCCTGTAAATAGAAAAATAACGAGCTTTCGTAGCTACTGTGATGGTTCGAAATTACAGTGATATTTAATCTACTGTAAACAGATATTGCATTTGTTAATCAACGGTATCGATGTTGGTTTCGTAGCACGCAATTCATATCTAGTAAATTACTTTTTAATTGAATTAAAAGTTAATATATTATAACGGAGTATGTAAATTATTTTAATTTCATTTTAATATAACAGCATTAATTTATTATAATCAAGAGGTAAAACGACGACTTAAAGTACTGGCGTACGACCTCAGATAGCAGCTTTCTGTTCAAACAAACGATATTTATTCTTAATATATAACGGAATGATTACATCTACTAATGCTTACTCGGACGCACAAAAAGTAGATATTCTTATAGTTGTGCTTAATGAAGTAATTTATTTTTAAATTAGGATATTATTTGTGCTTTATTAAAATAAAGCACAAATTTACAAGGCAATAGGCATGATTTTTCCTTACTTTTGATATTTCTGATATTTAGTTGTCAAATATTGCCTTTATAAAAAAGTCATCTCCTCTAATGAAGAGTTTTATACCTAAACTGCGTATGATATCCGTGCTAGTCAATTGTAGGCATTTGGGAAATGAAAGAATCGAAGAAGCGATGAAGGCTACAGTGAACATAAAAGATTGAAATGATGAGTATAATATATAACAAAAACATACTGTTTTGAATTTATAAGAGGAGATTAACCCTTAATCAAACGGAGTACTTTTGTATTTATTAGTAGGAAGTGGGAAATAATTTCCCAATATTTGAATAAGGCTTAAGAATGGCTTCATTAAGAAGACAAAGGACATAAAGCATAGGACATAAAATGTTATACCTAACTACAAAATTCAGAGTTAGAATTATAAATTCGAACTGGTAGTCGTTTTAGATTTATTCCGCCCGTTCAGTTTGTATGGGAAAAATTAAAATGTTGTTTTTTCCAGTTTCCTCACAATTGAACAGGATAAAAAGTATCCTATGTCCTTCTCCCGGTTTTAAGTTACCTCCCTACCAATTTTCAGCCTAATCGGTGTAGCCGTTCTTGAGTTATAAATAGTGTAACTAACACCACTTTCTTTTATATATATAGATATACGCATCTATTACATATTACGCATAACAAGAACGTCCATATATACCTTCCTCTTCAATCACTTTATCTATTAAAAAAACCACATCAAAATCCGTTGCAAGGGATATAGAGATTATTATATGTCATACAAAGGGACATAGAGACAGAGAACGCGACTTTGTTTTATACTATGTAGTAATGGAATCAGTAAATGTTGGTGGCATTTGTACAATTTTGTTCAGATGATCGTTGTGAAAAAAAAACACTTTTATGCTTTTACTTACTTTTAATACTATTGTTTCGTTTTCAGATATAATTACGGGCATGAAATTAATTCGGGTTGTACCTATATTAGCCTAAAAAATCACTTCGAATGTATAAAGCTACCACCTGTGGCTATTAACAATAATTATGTTGACAGCGTTCTCACGTGCCCGCATTGCGGGAGACACTTTATTTCTAATATTCGCTACATTAGCCTAATGCGAGTGCGCGAACGTCATCAGCACCGGAATTGATGCACTCGTCGTGGCGGAAAACGGCTGAGAATTAATTTATAACTTCATTAATTAATGAAAGTACTAAGTACAGCAAATTGTGTAAAATTAAAATGCATGAATTGTCCTGTCATCCATAACTTGAGTCCAGCCTTATCAGAAATTTTAGTTTTAGCAGATTTAGTCTCAAATTTTTTTGAATATCTAATATTGCTTCACTAAATCTGGTTTTCTGAAGTTTTATATCATGAAAATCCTATATACATCCCTAGAAAAAATCTTCTAGAAGATAAGCAAATAACAAACGTCAATCCAGCCTAGCCACAAACATGACATAGGTGTATTTATCATAATATTAACATGTAAAGCCTAGGACCCATTTTTAAGAAAATTGCGAGAACGGAGGGGTTTTAAATTTATTACACATATAGTTTATGTGTAGGAGAAGTGCAAAATGCAAATATTTTTAATTAGTAATGTTTACGAGGTGTATTTTATACAAAAATAAAACATTAACTTACGAGTACTATCATGAATTTGACACCTAACAAATATATTGATAAAAAGATCACAGATGGCGCACAAACAATATACATAATGTTTGGAATCTAAGTCAATTACTTTCGATCAAAACGATCGTAATAAATAAAGATGGCATTTTTATCAAAAAATAATTGACAAAAGAATTCTATCAATGTTTGAACATTATTTTTTATTTTTTTATTTTGGATAATTTGTAATTAAAATGTATCATGGTCGTATTTCGACCACTGGCTGACTACTGGTACAGATAAATACCTATGTGTTCAAGTTCTTAAAAAAGTATATAAATCTAAACACTTCTGGGAACAGAAATATTGACAGCTCTCTTTATTTATTTACATGCACATTGAGACTTCAACCCGCCTTTTTGAATTAATGGATGTTTGTTCGACTTTAACACTCCAAACTTTGCAGTCAAAACTTTATATAATGCAGACACGCCATACTACCACTTAGCTTTGTTTACTAGTTGCTTTACTTTCGACTTTGGAAATCAAGCAATTTAAATACCGTATTTTTCTTTAGAATTTAAATATTAGTACGCGAAGAGAAAACTTTTTACCGCTTTTTAAGCATACTACCGCACACAGATAAGCTTTTTGTTCTAACATAATTAAAACTCATATGGAGGAGAACAGAAATTTCAAAGTCAGTCAGTAGGTGCTATTACTCAGTGGTCTAACTACGTATGACACATTATTTTTGTTGTTTTTTTCTTTTTTTTCAAATAATAAACTTTTAAACACAGGCATACCTATGATTATATTTAAATATTTTTGTATCACAAAAGAGCAATCAAACAGATGATTAACGTAGTTACTACTTAAACTGACAACATTTCATATCTGTACTACATTTCAGGATAAGTCGCTTGGTAAACTCAAAAGATAAGAAACAAAAGTGATCGTATTTTAGTCTTACGTAATTTGAAGTTATTGTAAACGCAAGCCACTGGCCTCAGAATTCGGCATGAGGTTAGCAGTTACGATAATAACATAAGAAAACTTAGCTCAACTTTTGAAGATGTGTTGCAAGTAGATAAAGTTGGTTGACTACTTTTTATTGGTGTATTTCTTATATAGGGCCCAAAAGAAAACGGAAATCTTGAGTTGGTTAACTGGTGACTATGAGACATAATCAAATCCGCATTAACACATTTGTCGCTAGTGGTATTGGTTTAATTTAGGTTACTAGATTCTTTTGCCAGTAGGTAAAAAAGGTATACAGTTATAACTACACCGTAGAGTACTGTGAATTAGCTAGCTCGGTTTGCTACCACCACCTTTCCTATTCCTGATTGTGCCAAGGCTAGCCATTGTTTTATTTCTATAAGGGATGCTCAATTGGATTAAAATCTTGACCATACCATAGCGATGTATCAATAACAATCACAGGCGACGCTTGACTCTTACTATCAGGAGTTGTTTGCTTGTTCGCTATATTTTAACACAAAATACAAAATAGTAATGCTATTAAGTTAGCAGGCATGAGTCACCAGATACCGGGGCGAAGTGGAAGTGGGAGTTAGGCATGCGTAGTAACGCCGATACAACCAAAACCACCTAAAGGCGAGTTGCTGAACTAAAGAGACAAGCGTGATCAAAAAGTCATTAGAAGATCTGCTATTCATCGATAGATGCAGAACTAAAAACTATCACCGCTTTGCTGGTCGGTGTTAGGTTATTTTCGTTACGGAATTTCTGAATTCGGTCTCCACGCTCAAGGCCCGTGATAGAAGCTATGCAATAGCTTAAAACATAGTAAGTAACTATTTGTATCTCCTTTATAGAAACAATTCACATCAGAGTAAGAGATCCTATTTACTCATGTAAATATGAATATCATTTTCCCCTTTTCTATTATAAATGCCCAGTTGAATCTTACGATTCATCTAGCGATATGCGCTGCATATTTATTTATATTAGGATTATATTTTATTACTTTAAGTCTATGAAGTAAGTCACGAGTTGGGACCTAACTGCGAACTTAATTAGTTTTGGCAGCATTCTTTTATTGTGACGATTATTTTTCAACTCTCAATAAAAGTCATGGTCGGTAAAACTGCGGCGCCACTAGAGTAACATAAAATGAAAAGGAACAAATCTTTGAGCTGTTTCTTTGGTTTATATGACGATAAAAGCACAACAATATTACAACATGTTTCTAGTATGATATACAATCTCTTTTTTATAATTTTTAGATAGGAAAATCTCCTAAGTGGTTTAAAAAGTCAACCGTTTATGTATCATTTAAAAAAGTTTCAAAAATAATTATGTCTACTATAACTTTAATTGCAAATCACTTCATTTTAATTAATTCATAAATAATTAATATCTATAAATGAATAATACCCATTTTGCGTGGTCAACACATCACGCCTAAACGGATGTTGTATTGGTTATTGTCAGGAGAAGGATCATATTAAGGGAAAAAATGGGAAAATTGCAGGAAAAAACAGAAAAACAAAATGTCAATTATGTCCATAAAACTATTAGTACTCAGCGCTGTTAATGCTTGACATATGATACGAAGTTTGCCGAACTATCTAGGTATCTATATATTAATACGTGATGCCAAGACTTTGGACCCCTTTTTACGAAAATTGCACGAACGGAGGAGTATGAAATTTGGCACACTTATAGTTTGTGTGTAGGAGAAGTGCAGAACGCTTATATTTTTCAATAATAATGCTTATGAAGTACATTAAATCAATAAATAAAACATTACCCACACTGCCATGCATTTGACACACACAAACAAATATGTATATTGATGATAATTATTATTGATGATGATATTGATGGGGCACTAAAAAGTTTGGAAACAAAGTAGTTGATCTTGAGAAATAAAGATGGCATTCTTATCAACAAGATATTAACATGTATTATGGTCGAATTTCGATTAATATGCGACCACTAGTGTTTATAAAAAATAATCTCAATTTAACGTTGTCACCGCATCAAGCATGAATATGGTCCATTTTTTTGTTAGTAAAAAAAATCAATATTAGGTAATAGTTAGGAAAGGACAACGTTTGTCGGCTCAGCTAGTACGAAATAAAAGGGCAAGTCTACATTATAACATGTACCTATGACTATAAATTTTAAAGAAAGAAAAAATTTCGCCCCAGACAGGATTTGAACCTGTAACCTTTCGTCTCAAACCGACGAATGCTCTAACCAATTGAGCTACTGAGGATTCAAGTCCCGAATCCGAAGAAAAAATTTCGCCCCAGACAGGATTTGAACCTGTAACCTTTCGTCTCAAGCCGACGAATGCTCTAACCAATTGAGCTACTGAGGATTCAAGTCCCGTGGCGAAATTTTTAATTCCTTTCTAACCCGTTAACGCATTAACATAACTACCCGCGTTAACGGGTTAGAAAGGAATTAAAAATTTCGCCACGGGACTTGAATCCTCAGTAGCTCAATTGGTTAGAGCATTCGTCGGCTTGAGACGAAAGGTTACAGGTTCAAATCCTGTCTGGGGCGAAATTTTTTCTTTCTTTAAAATTTATAGAAATTTATCCCACGCACAGGGCAAGTGCTAAAAAATAAAAAATAATAAAAATACGATGTACCTATGATTTGACTTGGTTAAAAAAGTAACTCTTAATAGTTAAGAGTATCTAGTTTCTGTACTCGAAAAAATAATAAAATAAAATATAAGTATATAAAACAAAATACGATAAAAGTATGCGTAAAATGTTGAAAACAAAATGTTAGAAACACGACATTGGAGGTACATCATAAGAATGGTTTACAAGTTATTTAGAAAATAGAAAATAGCGTGAGGACATATCAAAAATAAGTGAAACCACAAGAAAGCCTGTATTACCTAAAATTGTTTTATTGTTTGCGGTGCACCGCAAAGTAGTGTTTTATCGGCGGAATTGTTTTGTTATTTACATAAATTATACGCCTAATGGTATTGTTAATATTTCATCTTAAAATACCTTCTATTATTCTTTCTCTATTCTACCTTCTCATCCAATGCAAAAATTAAAGTGACTTAGATGAAGAAACAGCTAAAACTTTGAACAGAATAGTAAATTCAAAATAGTCGTAAAATAAATATCACAACAATTATTATTAAAAGGGGGCTAAAGGTTTAAATGTATTTTTAATTATATTTTTTGGCCGACCCGGGATTCGAACCCGGGACCTCATGCAGTCAAGTCCAACACCCGGACCGCTAGACCACAGAGGCGATCTAGACCACAGAGTTGAATAGAAAATTGGATTTTTTCAATTTTCTAATTACAAAATGTTGGTCGGGATTGGAAATGTGCCCGGTTGGCGATAGGCTTGCCACCTATCACATTGTGGGACTTAGTGTCTTCGGCTAGTCGTGGGTGCCTTGGTTGTACCTCTGCCAACCTCTTCGGGGAGATGGGCGTTAAGATACTTTAATTATAAAAAATGTAAATACCAGTAACTTTCTAGGAATAAAAATTGATAAATTTGAAATTGTAAGCCACTTGATCACTCTATTTGCAATGAAATTAATAAACCTGTTTAAGTAATGCGAAAAGTAAGTGAAGTGGTAGGCTTACAAGTCTTAGCTTTTCATAGGTATGTTTTTTTCTGTTTTATAATATGGCATTTCTATTTAAGAAAATTCTATAGAATGTTTTAGTTTCTTTGTAAGTAGTTCAAAAGATTTTTTGAATGACTAATGTGTTGCAAACCTCGCGGTTTTTACAACTTCACCGGGCTTTGTAGGCCGAGCAGAGTGCTCAGCCCGAGACATTTTTTTTATGATATTGGAAGGCAAACAAGCAGACGGATTTCCTGATGTTAAGAAATTCACGCCGCCTAGAGACACCAAAGTTGGTAATGGTGCGTTGCCAATCTGAGGCCGGAGACATCATTATTTAGATAGATTGAACTATTCCCTACAACGCCAGCAACAAGGGCTGTCTCCCAGGAGACTTTACCTCGACTTGGTGCTGCGTTCCGGTTACTGGGTGGACTTGATGGTGGAATAATGGCGGCTCGTCGCTCGGCGTTAAGCGCTGGGCGCAAGAGAGATCTTTGTCGCCGGTGGTCCAAAAGAAGTATATACGAGTTGTTTATAATGTAGATTAGTTACGTCCATGAAAACCACTTCTTAAGTCGCTCAAAGTTATAGGTACCATTACCTTGTCATAACTTAGCTGTGTGTGTATTTGGGATATGTAAAAAAAATCATCATTGTTTAAAACAATTGGCAATATCACATTTAAGAAATAGTTAGAAACTGACCAAAATAAAATTCCTGATAATTTTAAATCTCTTTCATTAAAAATATGTGTGCGTGTACTAGCGTACACTCGTAAGAAGTGAAGAAGTGTAGATAACTTCTTTATGACGTTATTTTTCAAAAAATAATTTACTATATGCAACTTTACAGAAATTGGTTAAATAAAGTTTATTGCCAATCCCTACTCCGCTGAAGAAAGTATATTTCGAATCACGCGTGGTAGGGATAAGAACAAAGATGGCGCGTAACGGAAAAATGTGACGCGTAACGAAAAAATGTTACACTATTTTTTTTCCAACCCTGATAAAGAAGTTTCACTTCAAATAGAATAATGATCTTGCCATTTGCAGAAAATATATTAAAGTTAAAACAATTTTTTTTTTGCAGAAAAACATCCATAATAAAATTTTTGTAATAATTATTGTTATCATTTCACCATCTAAGTAGTAGACACTGGCTAGGTTTTGAAAATATAGCAGTACAATGCAAATAGGTCTTGGTTGCTGGAGGATTTGTAATACATTTTCAAGGTCCCATGTACATACCAATAACAAAGTAGGTGTAACAAGTACATACCAATTAACAAGAATTAGCTGTCTATTGTAGTTTCTATTACTTTTTTAGAAATAACCATTGATAGAAAAATATTTTAAGCGTCACAACGTATGCTGTTTAAAAATGGGACAATTAACTAGGTATGTTGCCACCGTTAGGTTTGGAATTCTCTGGCTAATCCGAAACTGCTGTTGCTAAACTGAATTCTAAAACTAAAAACCATATAACATCCTTCTTACTACTACTACTAGTTATAAATTGCTTTTAGGTAATATGTTTAGAAAAATAATTAGGTTCATAGGAACATAAGTTCAATTAAAAGAACACAATTTAAATAAACACAATGTCAATACAAGTAATAAATTAATCTTGCTGTGTCTCGTTTCCACAGAGTAAGCTAGTATTATCCAAGGTCAATCTATACTTTTTTAAATAAACTTTCCGATTAAATGAAAGACCTTCCACATTAATAAATGTGTCAAATTAAAACTATATGAAAAAGGTTATTATACCGTTGCTGAACATTTAGCGGGTAAAAGTGTTTGAGATTAACTTCTCCTGATACTAATCTATAAATATAATGTATTTAATCATTGAATACATTTTGGGGAATGAGGAAAAAAGATAAGCCTGCGGAGTTTTTTTGCCGGGTCTTATCAGTTTGTGGCCGCGTTCCCATTTGGAGGCAGATTTTCGTATTATAAAGACGTCTTTTATATAAACTATGTGAAAAAAATGATTTCCTTTCTTTCTTTACTTTGCCGAATGACTAGGGTTTGAAACGGTGATAGTTTAGGGTAGACAGGATTAAATTTAATCTCTTTTTAAAATAATTTGTAAATAGTTATTAAACTTGTAATGATTATAAAATGGCACCTATTCGAACTTAATAAATTTTAAAATACATCAAATATATTAAACGTATGTACGTTCATACTACATTTTTTTTTATGTTATAGGAAGGCAAACAAGCAGACGGATTTCCTGATGGTAAGAAATTCACGCCGCCTAGAGACACCAAAGATGGTAATGGTGCGTTGCCAACCTGAGGTCAGGATGTTAGGCCTCAAGCAAAAGTAAGTTTACCGGCTACCTTACCCTCCGAACCGGAACACGTCATGACGTTATGGCGGTAGGAATAGATAAGGCGGTGGTACCAATCCGGGCGAGTCGCTGCGAAACTCTACCACCTAGTCAGATGTCACGGTGTTAGTGACGATAAGCCTGTGCTCGCCTTTTACAAGCTGCCTGGCAAGAAAGGAGTCTATTCTGCAAAGGAGCCCGGACCAACACGGGGAAAACCATAACCACAATACGCGTATAGTAGAATCTTGGTATATAAATATTTTTATAACACATATTCGCCTCTGTGGTCTCTGAACCGCTATTCAGGTGTTGGACTTGACTTCATGAGATACCTTGTTCGATTCCCGGGTCGGGCAACTAAAGAAAATGCGGTTTTTCCAATTTTCTAATAAAAAATGTTGTTCAGGATTGGATGCGTACGCGGTTGGCGATAGGCTTACTAGTTATCACATTGTGGGACTCAGGGACACTGAGTCCCTAACTACGGTAGGTGCCGTGGCTGTGCCTCTATCTACCTTTTCGGGGTTATGGGCGTGAAGATACTTACTCATAACACATATTGCACAAATCAATTATTTTTATTTCATTTTATTTTAATATATTTTATTGAAAGTATTTAACTGGATGACGTATTTTGTTACGGTGGCTTTCGACTTGTACACTTAACAATCTAACCAATAAATTAACCACGAAACATTGAAACTGTGGTAAATAAATTAGATTTCGGTGATATACCAAAAATATTAACAGTATGATAAAAATATCGAAGCATATATTTTTAGCGAAGTATTTAGTTCGGTTGGATCAGCGACGGCGTATATATATATAACACAAAACTAATTTCAGGTGAATTTCTCTCACTTAACACATTTGTCTAAAATGAAAATTTAAATACACAACTTTTAGTAGAAGAGATAAATAACCCTCAACTTCAGACACTGATGCTCAAAGCTAATCTCGCATTAACTGCATACTGTTTAAATTCAGCTTCGTAAGGTAATTATAAACCACCACTTACAAACTAAAGGCAGCACACCGAGATGCCTCCAATCCACAGGTTGAGCGTGCTCGGTTAAATTGCAAGCAACAGGCTCTGTCTTAACGCATTAATCTAATATGAATGGACCATTACCCATTTCATACTGCTCAGTGGCCCTTGTTTATTCTGAAACGTTATGATACGGTAGTTAAAGACTAAAATAAATTTCTTTTTATTCAATACAAAAGTATTATTAAAGTGAAAACTTTTAGCGGCGTTGCGCACTTTTTTTGGAATGGGTAAAACTTCTAAACTGGCGTCAGGACACGTGACCTGATTCGTAAGGCAAAAATTCGTTAGACGCTTTAAAATTCGCAGGGCGCTTGCACGAATGTTCGTGTTGTCGTGTTTGTGTACGATAGCGCAATAAATGAATATTGTATTCTACCCCATAAATGATAGTAAGTACATTCATACTGAAAATTCAAGCAATTCGTGCAAAATTATTCCCTAACCATTACAAAATATCAAAAATGCACAACGTTAGTATTCAAGTTTTCACTTCTGCCGCCACTCCCGAAGTGCAACCCACCGTTTGTTTTTATTTCGTTCAAAGGACTTGCACATTTTTGCAAATCTAGTAGCTAAATACAAACAACGGTAACAATTAAAGCATTCAGTAATTCAATTACATTAATTACAATTAGCATGACAAACAAAATGCTGTTTTAACTAAACTCGATTGTTTATAAAAATATACCTTTTTATTACTCAGTACCTTTTTGTTGCATCATGTAAGGTCCAATAGTACGGTTGTAACTTGCTTTTCAGCATTTTCAGAGTCCTGATTTAAATTCAAAGTTTTTTTAATTACGTTAAATGAAATTAACATATTAAATAAAACTAGTGGTAGTTCTCAAGACCAACTACTTTGTTTCCAAATTTTTTAGTGCGCCATCTGATCTTTCATCGTTATCATAAATATATTTGTTTGTGTGTGTCAAATGCATGGTAGTGTGGGTAATGTTTTATTTATTGATTTAATGCACTTTATATGCATTATTATTGAAAAATAATAGCATTCTGCACTTCTTCCTCACATATACTATAAGTGTGCCAAATTTTATGCTCCTGCGTCCGCGCAATTGTCGTAAAAATGGGTCCAAAGTTTTGGCCACACGTATTAATATATAGATTCGAATTTTCAAAAAACTTGACAACTGTTTTTTGACATCAAACACTCTATAAGTTTGAATCCATTAACAACAATTTGTAACATGTAAAAATTTTACGTAATTTATTTAGAAACACTTGTACTTTCCACAATATATTTTATTATTTTTTATTTTTATAATTTAGCCAACCGGTTTCGCTATACAAGCATCATCAGGGCTATATAACAACTGAAGTTTTGTTGAAAATAATACCGTCTAATTGTCACCTTCAAAAATGACGGTATTTAAATAAAAACATACTAAATGATGATATTAGTAAACAAATTTGAATTAACTGGGTTGACACGTTAGATTTTTACCCCAATAATGGGGAAATTTTCCCTTAACTAAGTACTAATAATGATATTTATTAAACTAAATTCTACTATTAATAAATGTTTATTAACATAAAATATATTGTGGAAAGTACAAGTGTTTCTAAATAAATTACATCAAGAATGGAATTCCACCAAGTTCCGACGATAAGAAGTATAGAATCTATGTAAAAACTTTACACTGTGGCAATAAAGTAACATTATCACTTGTCTATTTTGTGCCTACCAAGACCAACTCGTGTTTAAGGAATGAAATATAAATGAAATAAAAATTGTCTTGGCACCTCCACCCACACAATTCACGAGGTCCCACATCTGAATGTTAAGCACGTAAACTCTATTGAGAGCGTTACTACAAAAAAGAGTGAACGAAGATCTAAAGCGTTTATACTGATTTATATTGTGCTGAGCTGCTGATGTAATTTATACGGAGACCCAAACGTTATCACACAGATAGTACACAAGATTTTTATTATCATTGCAAAAGCTTTTTTACCCCGTGTTGGTCCGGGCTCCTTTGTAGAATAGACCATCTGCCTTCCTGTGCCAGGCAGCTCGTAAAAGGAGAGCATAGGCTTGCCGTCACTAACACCGTGACATCTGACTAGGTGGTAGAGTTTCGCAGCGACTCACCCGGATTGGTACCACCGCCTTACCTATTCCTGCCGCCATAACGTCATGACGTGTTTCGGTTCGGAGGGTAAGGTAGCCGGTAAACTTACTTTTGCTCGAGGCCTAACATCCCGGCTTCTGGTTGGCAACGCACCATCACCACCTTTGGTGTCTCTAGGTGGCGGGAATTTCTTACCATCAGGAAATCCGTCTGCTTGTTTGCCTTCCAATGTCATAAAAAAAAACCGTATTAAAGTCAGATGTTTTTTTATGTATACAGCCTGTAAACAATAAACACACTGTCTGCTTTATTCAGCCAAAAATTTGCCACGTACTTGCAAATGGGAACACGACATTGACGAGATTTGGCATAATGGTGTCTGGAATAAACAAGATGGTATAATGTTTCCCAAGCGTATAAAAAAGATCACTGAACATAAATATTGCACTAGTACCGAACGAAATAAAATGCATAGTTTAACCTACGCAATAAATGCCGTAAAAGTCCAGGTTAGCGTCGCGGTCATCCAGGTGCGTCTTACATATTTTTATGATTATATGAGTTGTGGTACTGCAAGGTTTAAGTTGAGAGGTATCCTGTCTTACCTCTTACTTGTTTTACTTACCAGTCGGTATTAGAGTATCAGTTCAATAAATACTGTAATGTCAATTTAAATTCTAGAGTCTGTTCCTAACGTAAACAAAGGCTCTAGAGCCAGACGAAACCAAAAGTGTCGTTTTTCATACAAATATTACTGTAACATCATACTTTACTCTAACCGAGGCTCTGCACGCGTATTAAAGTTATTTTGCTCTCCCACGTTACTAATTGAGATTTTAGGATAAAGAGCAGTCTATGTCCATCTCCAAAATCTAATATATTGTTGGCAATCATGAATGTATCCAGCGTATTATCTGTCTTATTATATTAAATTCTATCATGTTGTCTTAGTTGTACATCGGATTGTATTTATTAATCAAGTATTTATTTTAGCTATTATTTAAACCATTTGTTTTTGTCACAAAGTAATTGCCGGTTCTGATATTGTTAATTTAATTATCTGAATATCCGCTTGAATGTCATGTTGACCGCTAAAAGAAAGTATTGATGTCGACTAAAAAACTTTATAAATAGTTTCGTAGTGCCAGTATGGCCACAGTCGTCTTACAATTTCGAATCAGTAAATATGTTTGAAAATATAAGCAAGATTAGTTTTATTGAAAGACCTCTACAATATTAACAGTTTTAAAGTTTTTGTAACAACTTGCCATTAAAATAAGTTCAACCTTTTTGAAGTTATAACCGAGCATAAACACACACTTTCGCAGTAACAATTCTAAGTTTATTTCAAGTAAACAGTAGAAATACGTTAAAGTAACAGTGTCACCTGCATTTCTTTGATTCTGCACAAAAACCTCGAACAGGCAAACGTTTCAAAAATCTAAACTATTTTCAAACTTTTTTACATTTTAAAAATTTTGATCCCTGTTACTCGAAAATCATTGAAATTAAAATTAATAAACAAATATGGTATTTTCGTGTTAATCAAACGGTATCATCAATATTTCTCAGCTCCCCACAGTTGAAAATAAAAATCCCGCCTAAACTTAGTAGCGCCAGCCCATGGATAGAGCTAAAGAACCACCGCTTTTTTTTGAATGACTAATTTGTTGCTAACCGCGAGATTTTTACAACTTCACCGGGCTTTAAAGAACCGCCGCTCTTAGTGTTAAGTAATAGGCGCTAAAAATCAAATGCGAAAATTACTTTTGACGGACTTGGAAAAAAATGAGAAGCCATACATTCGACTCCTATAAATTTTTTAATGTATATTAAACGTTTATACCGTAATTTGTGCAACGATACGAAACATTCTTTTTTTTTAAAAGACCAGACTTCCGAGGTAGCACCTACCCCAGGAACCTTCACTTCATGAATACAATCAATTTGTGTGTACTTAGAGGATGCCTTCATTGTAGTTTACGGTAGACAGGGCTAAATTTATTATCATTTTAAAATTATTTGTAAGTTATAACTCAAATTATAATAAGAATAAAACTATTTGTTCGTATGAATATTAAAACATTGTGTATATAATTAGTTATATTATACTTATAAAAATATTAAATTATTTGCACACCACAATGTGGTAGAATGTTGGAAAGCTTAAATAATTTTGTAACAACCTTAACACACATATTCCGCAAATAAATATATTTTCTTTCTTTCTTTCTTGAAATAAAATTAGATGTTTTGCAGTTTAACTGAGCTTAAATTATTTTCATAAAAAAATTGTGAAGAGCAGAATAAATGCTCAAAAGATAGTTTTAGACGAAAAAAGACTCTGACTTAATGTCTTAACGCAAAAATTGATGAACTGATTTTAATGAAATTTGGCACACACATATTGGGTAACTTGGATTAATACATAGGATATTTTTTATCCCAAAACAATGTTCCTGTGGGACCATTAACCACCAGGACAATGCTGCGGGCAACAGCTAGAACTTAATAATGCATAAATTTTTCACTTATCTAGACGTAAAAGATAAGAACGAAAAAATCCCCCCGTTCGCCGTTCCCCGTGTTGGTCCGGGCTCCTTTGTAGAATAGACCACCTGTTTTTCTGCCAGGCAGCTCATAAAAGGCGAGAATAGGCTTTCTGTCACTTACACCATGACATCCTACTAAATGGTAAATTTTCGCAGCGACTTGCCTGGGTTGGTACCACCACCTTACTTATTCCTACCACATTAACGTCCTTTTCTTACCATCAGGAAATCCATCTGCTTGTTTGCCTTCCATTATCATAAAAAAGAGAAAATGTCACCTGAAACAGGTCTTGCTGTGCATTGGTCCATTTAGCACAAAACCAGTGGTTGTCGTGTTCGTCGGTGGTGTTGCCGTTGAGGAGGTCGTAGTCTGTGTCGAAGGTGGCGTTGATCCTGGTGAGGTTGTATGCGAGCGTGGCGTTGAGCCAGGGCGCGGGAGTCGCGTGCGCGGGCGCGGCGGGCGCCATGCTGCGCT